>VOMN01108893.1:0-15021 GCA_014899125.1 Orchestia grillus | reverse complement strand
CTCCGCCAACGACCGGGACCTCGCGCCGAGGATCGACCCGGTACCGCCCGGGACCGGTACAGATGACCGGTACAACCAGCACGGCAACTGGTACCACCACTACTCTACTGGCCAACCACCACCGTACAACCAGAGAACCACACCCAGGTCGCCGTTCTCGCAGAACAACTACCGAGACATCCTCGGTATGAGCGGGGGTGCGGGTGGTAGTGTGGGAGGTACCAGCGCTCACTACTGCTATGACCTAGCCCTCAGGATGGTAGTTATAGTACTAGGGGTCGTAGTAACTGTGGTAGTCGTAGCGGACGACGCTCGAAGCAGTGAAGGGATCGTCATGTTTCAGTAATTCATAGTTTTTAAGCAGACAGGTTTATTACGAGACGGAAATGTTGGTATTTTCTAATATTCTATATTGTGTTTACAATTTATTCAACCATGACCGTACGTATCCCTTAACCCTACAATGCCCACATCATTATACGATAAAGCTGCATTTAAGTCTGGACAATAACCTAACTGCAGCTTTATGTGTACACGCAATAAGACTGCATTTAGCTTCCCGTGAAAAACTAGCAGCACCCTTACGTAACTGGAGCTCATGATCCTTCTGGTCAATAGAGAGCTAAGTGAATCGCAATGATAGTGAAGTTCAAGCCGCACACTTGACTCATTTCCGACCTAAGCAATACACATTTACCCTCTCGTTGCGTCATGTTACCCTCGTAGTGTAATTTGAGAGCTCGTGTAAACTTGCATATCATCCGAGTCTGTAAATACTATCACGTTCAGATCGATCTATAAATAATTTTGGGCGTTTCATAACTCCAATTCCGAGGGTGCGTCCCCCACAGAATGTAGCGTGTGGTTCTCTTCCTTCTGCGGTCTGTTCGCAATTGAGGACGAAGGCAATCCATGGTTGGCATCCGTTGTGGAGTTATTCACAGAGTTCATCTTCATCAGACGTAATTTACATGTTCCGACACAGTCAGACACAGTGTATGAAGTTGTTCACAGTGTTCATATTCATCAGACGTAATTTACGACATGTTCAGACACAGTCAGACACAATGTATGGAGTTGTCCACTGAGTTCCTCTTCATCAGACACAAAACTTGAGACGGACACCGACTTCTTCATCGCTTGCGCACTTCTGTTCGGCGTAAATAAATGAGCAGATTGTGTTCTCTGCTGATCAAATTCATGCATGACTTACGTAACATGGAAATTCCACTTGCTCCACAATTGTACACGAGACTCTATTTACAGTAGACAGCACTTGGCCTCCTCTGGGACTCGAACCCGAGACCTCCTGGAAGGAAGGCAAGTGCACTACCACTAGACAACGCTGCATCTTATAATATTGTTGTGTTCAAAGACTGAATTGTCCTTGAGTTGAAAAGTGTGCCATGTATTCTAGACAAAGTTATAACACATATCATGAAAGATAACTCTAAAGCCTAATATAACCTATATATGTACATAGAATGATACACTAAGTGCAGTCGATGGAGCCGTACATGTGACGCAAGACCCGCAGCGTGGGAGTGACATAGTTCCCTGTACGCCAGCTCTGCGATAAATATATTTCCCGCTGCAACATATCATTTCCAAGAGCTCATATGCAATGTTTACAGATATGTTCGTTAGCACGGTGTGGCACAGTCTTGCTTCCGGAAAACGGTCCACAAAAACCTTTCTGTCGAAAAAGTGAAGGAATAGAGGAATCTTAAAAAGATTTTAATTCGAACGTTTCGAGATCTAAGCTCATTATCATCAATGAATCTGAAATGAGCAGAAGAAAAGATTTGATAATGAAGATTTACAACATAAAGGGTGGAACTCAGTAATAAGAAAAGGAAGTACAACACTATAATGAGAAAAATAATACTACTGAGTTAAAACTTTAGGAACTCAATCAAAGCCGACGCAGAGGTGCAGAGATACGCAAAATACGCACTCAGGGAGATGCAGAGAACGTACCCTGTGCCAATAATTATATAATCAGCCGCTTAGCTCTGTCAGAGCCTCAATCTCTGTAGTATTGTTTATCTTATTTATTGTAGTAATACTTTTTTTTGAGTTTCATCAATTATATTCCAAGTCTTTTTATCAAATGTTTTCTCCCGTCCATTTCAGATTCATTGTTGATAATCAGCTTAGAGCGCGATACGGTTAGATTTAAAAGTTTGTAAGACTCCTCTTCTCGCTAACCTTTGTAATACATTTGATACGCGAGGAAAACGTTCTTAAATTTTTTGTCTGAGGAAAGACCTAAAACGATGGTTAAACAGCTATTGTGAGTCAAAATTGAACTAACAAGCATAAAGAAATCAACGTTTCTGCACCAATTTCTTTTTGAACTTAACATGGGCACATCACCGCATCACACCTGAGGACTCGTGTTCCCGCAGAAATATTTTTTCTTTGGCATCAAAAATGTATTCCGCGCAGGGCTAATGTTAGAGATATGCACTCATAGCAGGAATGGGGGAACAGTGAATGATAGCTAATCGTTCAGTTACGCATAACTTAATTTCATTTATAATCTATCACTGTAATTAAACAGAGACTGCACTTAAAATTCCAAATTTGGATCGTTTTTTCGAAATGGCGTAAGTTGATCAAGTGTAAATTCCTTCAGAAATGTTCATTACATGTAAGCAAGTGGGAATAAGAATACATATTTTTGGCTGCCACATTCTTCAGTGCCAGCACTGACCTCACACTGTGAACTCTGACCTCACACTGTGTCACAACTCTGACCCCCACACTGTGTCACAACTCTGATCCCACACTGTGTCACAACTCTGACCCCCACACTGTGTCACAACTCTGACCCTTACACTGTGTCACAACCATATCCACTCTTCCATTTTAAACACATCACTAACAACACATCATAAGCCGTAACACTTTACATTAAGAACACATTAACATAGACATAACAATAACATTAACAACACATCACCAACAATACGTCGGTCAGTGAAAGTAACCGTTCGTTGCTCCCGAGATTTTGCTCATCCTTCAAACAGTTTGTGAATAAACTAGGCCTTAAGATTAATTAGGTAGCCTGTTTGTATTCGACGCGGCTGGTTGTATTCAGCCAAATGTAATAAAACTGTTCGTTTACGCCTACAGTTATAGTGGACTAAGACTGAATAGATTCTTCTGGCATTCTGCGATGGACTAGCGTTCTGAACTGACTGAAATCGAAACAATAGCTCAAAATTGAGGAGATATATGTATGTGGTGATTTCCTGTTGAATGGTGTTGCAACTTGCTTATTGACTCAATAACGATACAGAAACTTGGGCTTGTGTTGTTAAAATCTGCTATATTGTACAAATTTTGTTAACAATGATGACTCTTTTCCGTGTGTTGTGAGTGTGAATGCGAGTTAGTGTATAAATAGATCAGACTCCCATGTGCAGACAGAATGGGATTGTCATGTAAAACAGCGGCTGAAAATACTACTGGAAATGAATAATTTTTAAGTACTCTTTTGAAAAACACACGACCTGCGTGTCCTGCCTGTAGTGCGCAGTCAAATGTTCACTAGCACACCTGCAGTGGGCACGCTAATGTTCCCTAGCACACCTGCAGTGCGCACGTTAAAGTGCACTAGCACACCTGCAGTGGGCACGCTAATGTGCACTAGCACACCTGCAGTGCGCACGCTAATGTTCACTAGCACACCTGCAGTGGGCACGCTAATGTGCACTAGCATACCTGCAGTGCGTACACTAATGTGCCCTAGCACACCTGCAGTGCGCACGCAAGAGTGACCGGCAGAGGACGTGCGGGGCCTGACTAGAGTTGTGCTGAACCGCATCAGTGTTCGAGGTCAACCTAACAACGACAAAATGAGTTTGGCTTAAATTAGAAGCGTGAGAAAGCTATTTTCTGTCTTATGTACCTATGCAATAAGGCTTCGCGGAGCTTTTTTGGAATAAATTTCTTGCATCTTAATGATTGGGACCGTAGAATTTTTTTATTGAAAAGAGCGTCTAGTGGCCGGCGCTACGAAGCCTGTGCTCTGGTGGTTGTCACCGCCGGCCCAGGAGGCTTTCTGATTAGAGCGCGTAATTTCCAGACGACTTCAATGTCTTTAGATGTATGAATACGCTCAAGAGTGTCGGTTCATAAGGCCAGGGAAGGACGGGTAAATTCATTTCAAGGTTTCTCTAACCGAAAATTTAAATCTTCCTTCACTTTCATAAAATTTTTTTAGATTCCCCAAATCTTAAATTAATTATTGTTGAATCTCAAATACATGTACGGTAGGTTTACTCAGCGATTTTTGCCACGGTTTGCCAACTCTCCATTAATCTGCACGAATTTTGAATTCACCATCACACAGTCGCTATCATTTCATGTGAAACTGAGTTTGCTCTCAGCCTGAGCCTGCAGTCGCGCTTGAATCATGACGGTCGCACTTGGGGCGTGAACTCCACGGACTTTTGTTGGTTCCGCCAAGACCGCCACCCCAATAACGCTCACGCCACCACTACCTCCGTGAACGCTCACGCCACCACTACCTCCGTGAACACTCACACCACCACTACCTCCGTGAACACTCACGCCACCACTACCTCCGTGAACACTCACGCCACCACAAGCATCCAACCAATAACACAAATAACAGCTCAATTCCTCTGGTGGCCCATCTTGACCATCGCCTCCGCCCACTCAAGTTAGTTCAGTCCAATATCACGCGCCTTCAATTATGCCTAACAGTCTGGCCATCTACATAGTATCACGACCACAATTCCTCACTATCGCCGCAACAAATGGCCTTCAATGACAGGCAATCGTGTGAGCCGCCACGTGTGGTGATAACAGCTCACCTAAGGGCGACTTAAATTGACCGCATGAAGCCAAAGAATCTGTTCCGGCACAAGCCCAGTGAACCTTTTATTGAATGTGTAAGTCGGGTAACCTTCTGTCTTCCATGCGGCCCTCTTGTGAATCACACTCTGATGTTTCTTAGACATTACCGTTAGTACTTTCACCTGAGGAGACTGCTCGCAATGTAGAAGCATTCTCCATAAAAAATGCAGCCAGATATCACCTCTCTAACTTTACTCGAGGTGCTTGCACCGCTGCTTGATTGCGTGACTTCGTACGCAGGGAATTTCGGTGAAAGTGGCTCATTTTCCTGGAAACTTTTTCCTTTTGGTTGGGGTCCGACATCTCATCAGCAGAATATAAGCCATTCAGGAGCAAGAGTTGGAGAATCACTTGAGAAATTACAAATTACAGGCTCAATTGGAAGCGTCCGGACTACTGTGGCTAGAGTAAAATCTTCCACATCTTCACCATAAAATAGTAAGACATTTCATGTTCGCAGGTGCACCAGATGTGCTGGTCCAAAGATGTGCATATTTATCTGTACGTAATGCCTCCAAGGCTGATGGGAAAGATTTGGTTGTGAACAAAATGCATTCCTGAGTTTCTTGTTCACGGAATGACAATTGAGGGAACAAATCTAATCTGGGTGTAAGATTATAAATTATTGAATTATTTCATGATCAATTGATGTATGCAAACCTGATGTATTGAGAAATAGGTGTATGCAGACCTGATGTATTGCTGAATAGGTGTATGCAGACCTGATGTATTAATGAACAGGTGTATTCAGATCTGATGTATTAATGAATAGGTATATACAGACCTGATGTAATGATGAATAGGTGTATGCAGACCTGATGTATTGATGAATAAGTGTATACAGACCTGATGTATTGCTGAATAGGTGTATGCAGACCTGATGTATTGATGAACAGGTGTATGCAGACCTGATGTATTGATGAACATGTGTATGCAGACCTGATGCAGGTGTGAGCCGTCACATGCGGTGTGCGTGAGAGCTTCTCTCCCACCTGAGCGCCGAGTGTCTGTACCTACTTCACCATTAACGTACGTGGGGTAGCCAAGAGATAAAGCTATTGGGGAATTGAAAATAGCTTTTGCAAACTAATTTAGTGCAGTAACACCCGTGAGAACACAAGCAAGCTTTCGACACAAAGATTCGTTCTTGGATTAGACGAGCTGGTGATAGAGTTGGCAGAGCGTGAAAAAAGATTAGTTTTAGCCTAAACGGAAAACGTACTCCTGAGTTATAAGGGCTTTGCGGTGATGCATACTTGCAAACAAAACTAACCAGAGGCATGGGCGAACTGTAAATTATTTAGAACAATTCTGCGGCAGTGAAGCAGACGTGCGAGAGCTCGGCCCTGCGCGGCGGGGACGCGCATGCGCTTCCATGTGTCGTCGGTATTTGAGGAGAATGGTAATTACGCTGGGGTGCAAAATATTACTTTCGGTTTGTTTCTTGTTTATAACCCCTGTTTCCAGTTTCTCTGTGACTGATAATAATGAAAAAAATGTGTAATTTATATGCTACAACTTTGGCTTTATGGTGAAGTCAAGGTATTTTTCAATTAGCATTTTTTCAATACGATACCAGTAATAAATACAGTACAAGTGTAAAGCAAAAGCAAAGTTCTACGGGAATAACGGAAAGTTTCCATAGCTTAGCAATAAAAGCAACAGGAAATAACATTAATGGCAAGGAACAACAATCCTCTCACACGGCATTGTTGAATTTAGGCACGTCGGAGTCTCGAAGGCTTTGTACTTGTTTCTTGTTCAAAGATATAATGTGTGTCCAGCTTGTTATCATCATTCTTTGTTATTGTGGCAATTTGTTGCATTTCAATTTGCATCCCACTGTCGACAGGCCGGAGAACTGTTCAGGAACTTCCATCGAGTAATAATAGATACTCTTATAGTTACAACGATAAGTTTAAATGGCCCGTATAAATAGTCGTTAGCTCGATGAATGATATTGTAAATGTACTTAGGCATTAAGGCAATAATTTCGCAAAACTCTTCGGGTGTATTTTTTAAAATAGAAAATTCTCTTGCAATACGACATGAGCTTTCTTCGGTAAGGGACCGTAACGCGACTGTGTATTCTGGTGTACGTGTGTGTGAAAAACACGAGCTCTAGTCTAAGATAAAAGTGTTTTTCTGTATTTCTTGTATAAACTTTACGCACTCTCATCACGCATGCTCGTAGCGTGTTTCTTCGTGGAGGTCTTGGTTACGCAGGTGCCCTTTGAAGGTTTAACTGACAGGCGTGTGTGAACACGCACGTTTGTGCAGCTGTCAGGCGTGTGTGAACACGCACGTATGGGCAGCTGACAGGCGTGTGTGAACACGCACGTATGTGCAGCTGACAGGCGTGTGTGAACACGTACGTACCTATAAAAATTGGAAGATCTATTTGACACATACGTGCGTGTGAACATGTATATATTTAACAAACCCTCACACGGCAATACAGTACAGGTATTTTACATGAACATATCAGTCAGTATATGTATGTGTGGGCACCTTATCCGTATACTTATATAACTGCAATGGCTTGCAGGCTTGACATATCCATTTACCAGCGAATGGATGTGCATAAAAAACGACCGTTGCCATTCTCCCCTGATAGGTACAGACGTTTGAAGAGCTGCAAATTGTACCATTACTGAGGCTGGTCATGTCAAGTCGACCCTTCGACGCCTGGGTATATCGATAGCTTTCTAAATATGTTCACAATTTGGTAGGTTGAACGTACCGAGTGTGAACTGTGCTGAGACTGAGGTGCACGCGCAGGATGTTCGCTAAGCAAGCGTAAAGTATCTGCCAAACTCTATGTGAAGTTTATTTCAGGTATCCATCAAGTGTCTGTCAAATATCTATCAGGAATCTGTCAAGTATTTATCAAGCATCTGTCGAGAATCTGTCCGGTAGATGTGAAGCATCTGTCAAGTATCTGTCAACGCATCTGTGGAGTTTCTTTCAAGGAAGAGTCTGCCGAGTCAGATGTGTGTCAAGTATCTGTCAAATATCTGTCAAGTATCTGTCAAGTATCTGTCAAGTATCTGTCAAGTATCTGTCAAGTATCAGCTCGAAGACCCAAGGGACAAGACCAAGCTGCTCGCCCTGCCAGGTGTGGGATGCCGCTCTGTGGAAAGGAAAACGAGCTCGCCTTGTAAAATTAACCTCCGACGTGGACGATAAATGAACAATTAACCTCTGCACGCCATTCTCTAACTGTCGGTCTACTTCCAATTGCTTTCATAGCAACCGAAGCAGCTCTGCTCGCTCTTCTACATCTTGCCCGTCAATATAACTGAAAAAATTAGAAAGGAAGATTCTGCAGCTTGTAACTCGGCTTCTTCTTACCCTTTTCTGTGGGTGCAGACGACCTCAGGATTCTGACACCGAGTGCAGGCGGTGGCATTTCCCAGAGACAGCGCCGTCTCGACTTGCGTGCGCCTCCCTCCCGACGCAAAACTCGCCCTACGCGTAAAACTTTCTCAGAAGAATCGTTGCCGCGTACGAATTGATTACGACTTTCGTTTAAATATTTGGTAGAAATCGTGAGCGCAGATGAATTTGCTGTTGGTATCGCGCGCTTTTCGTGCTTGGACGTTGTTCGTCAGTCGAGGTTCCGTTGCAGGAGGCAGGGAGCGGCGGCATGGAGCCACATTCAGAAACTAGAACTCCCAGTTTGCATTGTTCCTATGCGAGTCGAGTTTTTATTATTCAGTTATGCGCACAACTTGCAAACTTTCACTCCCTGTACGCCCTTCCCGCGTTATTCAACAGGACAGGGCGTGACGTCAGCAGGGTACAGCAGTGGTACAGTCGGACTAGGGCCGTGAAAATTTTGGATTATTTAGATTTTCATCTCCGAGGGAACGCTGCTGTTTGACTCACCATAAATTTCATTGCATCGTATTGAATTGAACATGTATTCGTGAACATGTATCATTTCAGTTCATTTTTTTCTCCCGAAATCAAAAGAAGAGCCCACAGATAAAAAAAAAATGTTGCGCTTCTTTCTGTCGATGTAGTAAGGGGCTCCCATTACCACGATGAGTCAATGTAGGAAGACAGTGTGGGAAGACACCTTAATATGGGAATCGAATGCTAACTTTACTCTCTATTCTGACCTGACACCTGAATAGTGAGCAAAGTTAGCATTCAATGCTGATGTTTGGGTGTCTGCCGACACTGTCATCAGACATCTCCTGATCATGAGGAAGGCCTGCAATCGAGCGCCCCCTGAAAGTCATTTTGCGATGCTCCGATTCGGAAATTTCTCGCATCGTTCGCTCGCAGGACAGGGCTTAGGATCAGACCCTTCTTGCAACGGTCGGGCCGCACATTTCTTTAGACAAAAATTCAGTCTAAATTCGCTTATTCTAGTTTTTTAGTCCGCTTCTCGTAATATCCTTGCCATCTCTGCGCAACGTTTCTGTCGTCTGTTATGTGAACATGTTTAAACTCTCTCTAAATTATCTATTCTGTGATTATGCATGTTTTTTTTTATTTTTTGTGTGTTGCCGTTTATTTACGCACTGAAGGAATTAGATATCAAGAAATTCCCGAGTCCCGATTCTCAAGTCCTTATTCCTAATCAGCGAGACTGTGTCAGAGAAGGCAGTCCGTATCAGTGATACGGAAAATAAGGTTACTTTGCGTGATTTGTCTGTTATTTTGACCTCAAGGTGACGCAAGAATTTTTGTTAATACTGCAGCTGGTGTTAGACGAAATATTAGCTGCAGTCTTATATAACGCCAGATCCCGAATATAGACTCCCATACAAGTTTATTTAGTTAATAGAAGCTGTTACGTCTCGGGCAAAAATCGGACTCCGTTGTCAGCTCACCACCTGTACAAGTCCGCAAACTATGGTTTCTCGGATGCAACAGCAAAATTTAAGGCTTGTCTATGCTTACTTTTATGGCTTATCAACGTTGACTTTTATGGCTTCTCTATGTTTACTTCTATGGCTTGTCTATGTTGAGGTTACGTACTCGCGTAGAGCTTGAATATTATGGTATTATGGATGTAACAACCAAGTTACTGGTTTGTTCACGTTTATGAATCGTTTATGATTATTTTACACCTATGTTAATGGCTTGAAAATTGTGGCTTTATGGACGAGACAACAAAGTTTAAGGCTCACTCACAGTCCGTCAACATGGGATACAGGAAAATTTATTGCCAAGAAATTTTAAAAATATCCATCCAATCCTCTGCGACCTCGCACGGCGGTCTACCTTCCGCTGTCGAGACTGACCTGCTCAGTCACACGTCATGAAGGCTTCCACCCTTCCGCTGTCGGGACTGACCTGATCAGTCACACGTCATGCGCGTGATATTCCAATGACTGACCTCCTCATTCACTTGTTACTAGTGAGTGTTATTGAAGACTGATGAAATCAGCGAAAGGCACCAATGGAAGTGTAATGCTGTGGGTAGTTGAAGTGGAATGGCATTCTTAGCTTGCTATCGAACTTACAGGCAATTTAAATAGGCCGGTCGCAGCAGGTTATGACACAGCCCCCACATATTCCCCAGCCTTTACCTGTCAGGTATACATAGTGCTATACCAAGTGGGCCTACAACTTCCAGTCAAGTTTGTTGTTGAGCTGCTGCATCTTTCGTTGGCGAGCCTACAGTTCATTTTGCAATTGTTTTAGATACTATCGCTTTATTATTAAAGTTATTACCATTTCAAGATTATTGTGGTTAAAATTCTTGTTTCTGTTAAAGTTTTCATTGTTACTACGGTGAGCACTTTTCACCAGTGCTATTTTGCAACAAATATTACCTACGCCTTTCCATGCACTCTCAGACTCAGTATTATCGCACATTGGCTTCGAATAGTTAAGTATCATTAGCGAGAAACATTTATGCTTCACCTGATTTATTTATATGTTAATACCCTTATACCTCCCTACCGTTCCGTCACGCTTCACCACTTTTGAAGTGAAATTTCAGGTCTCGAGCGAAGTATCCTGTATACGGGTTGCATGTTTTGCTGTAAAAAGCAAGTCTTCGCGGCACATTTTCAGTTTCCCTAATAGAGTTCAGACTATTCGCATTATCAAGAAGAAAATTGCTTCCAAGACCGGACTATCTCTGCCCTGAACCTTTAACCTCTGTCCAATACTTGAGAGGACCACTTCTCATGGGCTGGTTTATCTAAACTTTGTCTATCTGAATTTTTTGGGAAATATTTACGGGTCCTGTAAAATGATTATTACTGTCACAAAAGTATCTCGGAGTGTCACAAAGTGTCACAAAAGTATCACAAAAGTTTCACAAAAGTATCATGAAAGTATCACAAAAGTGTCGCAAAAGCGTAAAGCAAGTGTCACATCGTTATCACTAAATAAACTGGGTTGAGAAGTTCAGTAAAAAGATTTTCCAAAAAGAGCTACTAAAAACAAAGAAAAATTTCGTTTACTTTGCCTGCACCAGATGGACGCCTTATTTTAATTTATTTAGAGAAATTGGTTCTTACATTGTTTCCCATTTACTTTTCTTGATGCACATTTCGTTCGGAGTTGATCAGGTAACCAGTACAGCAAATGAGAAACTACTCTTAAAAATAAACGTAAGAAATAACTGCTCTGTACATATTTGTGCATAAAAGGCCCGTCATAAAAGACCGTTCGTTTTCTTATCCCGAAGACAAATCTTTCTCTCCTCAGTTCACCCTCTGCCGCGCCGTTCCTAACATGGCTCCCTCGAATGATATGGTCGTTCTGCCATCATTTAGAAAATTCTTAAAATTGAAAAAATAAGCAATGAATGGTTAAATAAGCATCCAAGGTAGGGAGGTGTGCTGCAGAACAAGTGAGGTATCGACGGCAGCCATGAATACCTTGGAAGCAAGATACCTTGGATACCTTGGAAGCAAGATACCTTGGATACTTTGGAAGATAGATACCTTGGATACCTTGGAAGTAGGGTACTTTGGATACCTTGGAAGAAAGATACATTGGATACCTTGGAAGAAAGATACTTTGGATTCTTAGGGAGTAGGATACCTTGGATACTTTGGGGCGATTTTCCAGAAATATCTTCCCCATTCTTCCTTTCCCAAGGGAAGCACTCCGCCGTAGCATCGAATCCCGGGCCTCCTGACTGTAACGATGGCAGGCAACCACATGCGTTATGGAGCATCCAAATCAATATTATATTGTTGAATTAAAAAAGACGGAGCTCTAACTAAGTTTTGTAACTTTACGCACAAACAAGTCGCACTACCCATACAAAATGAAGGGACTCACTAAATTCATTCTTACAATGAATAATAATTCCATAGCGGTGAAGAACGTCACCTTCCTCATCGATGATCTGACGGGCACTGAGCGTGACCCCAAATCTATAAATAAATTAACGAAGTCGAGGGCCGCTGCTCGCTCAGCCATCAGGGAGAGCTTTAAGTAGCGCCACTTCATTTCTACAAAGAACACCTTAATTCGTTGTGGTACATAAAGTTTCAGCATCGAGGTGAAACGTCCCTCTTTTCAGGTGTTTCAAGGCTCGCTTTATCAGGCTGTTAAGAGGGCGCTCTAGCTCTTGTTTGACGCTTCTGCGCCCTACGTGTTGCGGTCAGTGCACTCAGTGTAAGTACTTCTACATGTGCTGTGTGGTTGTACAAACGAAAATGCAGGGCACCAACTGGATATATTGGATATGCGAAGATTGGATATGAACAGCTCGCGGATATGCGAAGGGACATCATGCACACAAACCAGCGGCACCCCAGTGTGGCCAGGGCATAGAGGCCCAAACATTTTCAAGATATTCAAGATCCGAAACTTCGGAAAAGTTTCTTCGTTACTCAAGACGTAGGAGCGATTACAAGGCTACAACATTGCAATTATGCAGCAAGGATTAGTTCCCTGTCTGCCTCCGGGAGCAATTTTCTCGTGGAACAGGGAAAATAAAAATTTTCAGTCTTCAACAAGAATAATGTCCACTAGTTTATGAGACAGGTGACAGTCGGGCTGCGTCAGTCGGCCAGCCACCAGCCGCCAGCCAGTCGCCAGCCAGGCAACTCAGCCAGTTCTCAAGGTGGAATCTCGCAGGTGTCCACAGTTCATTAGCCGGTTTTGTTCCATTACCTTCAGTTGTACGGCTGCGGCCGTCAAGTCAAGAGCTGTGAGTGTGTGTTGTCCAGTGCGACCGTTATCACTACGCTCAGAATTTTCAGTGTAAGTGTTAAGCGAAGTTTGTGGAAACGAGGTGCATCGTACTAAGCCACGCCGTCGTACGTTTGTATGCTTGAAATTGTACATCTGTAACTATGAAATTGCTGGAAAGAGCGTTTTATTTCAACGACGCTATAGGAGAGGCAGTAATAACTGTTTGTGTTCTACACGCTTCATCTCGCTAAAAATTTTACTCGAATTCCCACATTTGAATTTCGCTTGAAGAAGTTAGCAGCGAAAGATCCCGTGGTCGCGTGGGTCTCTAACAAGACAGAGAGCAGTTCAGTGGTTAGGTTTTCCAGAGACAACAACTTTATCTCGGCGACGTTCCCTAGCGACTACGTGCCTGTTGGTTTAGGTGCATTGGTATGCACCATCTATGTTGATTTTCCATGCGGTGGGAGTTTAATTCCATGTATATTTTTTCATACCCGTTTCTGTCTTCGTGTATTTTGATGGTTTTTTGTATTTACTTCGTCCCAATGAGATTAGGTTTCAAAGGTATTATTTATTTACATGGGCTAGATATAACAGCTGTGCCAACTTCACTGCATTTGACTAATGGATCACAGGTAATGCATGTTCATAGGTATTTATATCTGCCGCAATATATGTTCTATTTCAGGATATGGAAATTAGGAATTAGGTGTCGCTAGGACGTTCCTGAGGAAAAACAGTCTTTGTGTTCCAGTTTATTTATTTTATTTATTTATTTATTTGTTTACAATCACGACACTCTAAAGAGAGTGTGAATGGGCATATTTATTTGTATTTGATGTGCTTATAGAACTTCTATACGAGTTATTTATTCAATTTAGGTACTCCTCTGCTGCAGTGATCAAGCTGGTATTAGTTGACTTCAATGCCAATGAGGAGACCCGTTGCCCTTGAATTAGATCCTGCACAAAATTTTGAATCTATGCATCACGTTTTTCCGCGCGGGAATACCGAGAGAACAGTCGAGGTAAACTTAGGAACTGATGTGCTCTCACGACACGAATAAACAGGAGGTTATTTTAACTATGGAGCCGCAGCCAAATGGGGCTCACCTTGCCGGACCTAATGAATGAAAGAATGAATGAATGGAAGGAAGGAGGCTGCTTGCTTGCTTGCTCGTCGGTGACAAAAAGGTGTGCCATTACTATTTAACGACGGAATTAGTTTGGCCTCAAGTCTACATTTAGCTTCGTACGAAGAACTAGCTGCAGGCTTATGTACAGGGGCATCAAGGTTACATTCATTCTTAATTAAAAAACTAGCAGGTTCTTATGAAGCAGGACCATACGGGCCTCTGAAGGGGTTATATAACATGTTGACTCCGGAGTAGGTCGTATATGGTACACGCGATCATCTAACCTAACCTAATGTAACCAAAGCACTATCATGTATGAATACAAATGTTCGAGTTTTCTTCAAATTTGTGTTCATCAATCGAATAAGCTAGTTCTGATTAGAAAGAAAATTAATAGAGTAACCAAATTTGTGAAACCAAAATCCTTCATTATTAAATTCACAGTAGAGATATTTGTCGGCAGGTGATTTTACCTGCGTGCTGCGTGGTGAATCCGAGTCAACGTGTTAAAGGATTAACTTTCAATGGTGATTTCTGTGGATATGTGGACAATTTTTTAGGGAAATCTTGCTATAAACATGGAATATTTTAAGCTAAAATTCAGCATGCAAACGAAGAGTCTTAGCACCGGCAGGGCGTCACTAACAGACCCAACAAATAATCTCGTCTTTCTTCTATCCGGCCTTGGGGCACCGCCTCAACAGAGGGCGTCTGTTCGGGTCGTCCCTCGACCAGACTTCCGTGTGGAGGGCGGTAACGCCGCCCTGAGCAGCGCTAGAGGGGGAACTTAGCGTGAAGTTACTGTGACCATTGCCGTGCAGTTTGAACACTAGGGCGGATGTGGGGGGTTGAACACTGGGGCAGAT
>VOMN01108886.1:0-12834 GCA_014899125.1 Orchestia grillus | reverse complement strand
GTGTGTGTGCAGGATGTGTGGACAGGGTGTGTGTGCAGGGTGTGTCTACAGGGTGTGTGTGTGTGCAGGATGTGTGAACAGAATGTATGTGCAAGATGGATGGAAAGGATATGTTTCCAGGAATCATTCACCCTTATTCAGTAACAACTCCATCACCAGAATGGGACCAGTGCCCAGGTGTACTCTGTTACTAGAGTAGAATAGCACATGGTAGAATAGTTTTTTTATTCATCGTGAATGCATCTTGGTAGTTACAATCAAGAAAGAGAATTGAAGACTGCAGCCAGTAAAAGCAAGACGGAGATAGATTGTTGGATTTAATTTTTTAGGAGTGAAAATAAAGTGTCGCTTTGGGAATAGGTTAGTGATCAGATGAAAGGAAGAGAAAGTTCTTTCTACCAAAGAATTAACTACAAAAGCGAGGGACGAGGATATAGCGAGGGACGAGGATATAGCGAGCGACGAGGATATAGCGAGGGACGAGGATATAGCGAGCGACGAGGATATAGCTAGGGACGAGGATATAGCGAGCGACGAGGATAGAGCGAGAGACGAGGATATAGCGAGGGACGAGGATATAGCGAGGGACGATGATATAGCGAGGGACGAGGATATAGCGAGGGACGAAGATATAGCTATGTTTTATCTTCATCCGTGACGCATTTGCACCTATCAAAAAATTAAAATTCCTTCAAGTTAGTTTTTAATAAAGGGTTCATGTTGATCCATCCCCCAAAAAGCAATGAATTTTTTATGAAAGGAGCCCCCTTCGCTTAACAAACGAGACTATGCGTAAAAAGGTCGACAAATGAAGTATGACCAAGGTGTGTTCAGCAGAAAAATAAATTCGTTGTATTACGTTAAAGGTTGAATAATTTGTTTATACACCTTTTCCTGCTCAGGTGCACGGCCGACGTGAGCAACTACTGCTCTGATGAGGATGTGCAGGAAGTAGGGTACTACTGCGCCACCTGCTTGCATTCCGTCTACTGTTATGGGGATTCGGACTCCGAGCCCCCCACCGACACGCTGATTTTGGAGACGTGCCACCAAGGAGAGGTGTGTGAGGTGTAGCGTGTAGCGTTGTGCTGGTGTGCAGAGGGAGTCTTGTGGTGGTGTGTGTTTGTTGGAGGCCTCAGTGCTGTTGTACTCACTACCTCAACACCACAGTACTCCTGTACTCACTACCTCAACACCACAGTACTCCTGTACTCAGTACCTCAGCATCACAGTACTCTTGTATTTCAATATCATTTGATGAAGTAGGAATTTAAAGTTTATGAGACCGAATCAGAATTTTTGTTCTTCGACACAACATACAAATAGTTCTTGTTGAGTTTGCTCCAATCAATTCGCTTATATTTTTTCCAGGTTTAATTTCATTTAAAAAAAGTTTGACTCATCTGTTCAAGAATCCAATTCGTTCATTTTGCACACGTGGCCGGACGATAATTCAAATGAACGGTGCTAATTTCAAGACATTAAGTAATTTTAGGAAACAATTTCCTGAATAGTATCGATGAGATTCGATACGACAATGATTGCGCTGATGTTGGGTGTCAAAGCTGCATAATATGCCTAATTTTTCTCCCGTATGAATAATTATCGCAACTCCCCATTTGAAGTTTTAACTAGCTCATTCCTTTGTGCCTCATGTAGGACCAAAAACCAAAAAACTTTAGTTCTGATCTCATATTCCTAAGACCTTGAGAGACTGACATTTTCTTAGCCTCCAATTCAACGGCTTCATTTGCGTTTTTTTGGCCGTCAGGTTTGTGACGGAAGCTTGGAGCATCGCTCCTGCATTCCTGTCGATGACGCATCTCAGTGCCAGTGCACCAGCTACTCGCAGTGCGACAGCTACAGCCCCGACTACGTGAGCCTGTGCAACGAAATGGGCATGTACGATGTATTACAATGTGAAGGTGAAGAGGAAGAAATTACGTGCAGCTATGGAAAATGTGGAGCTGTGGTGCCCGGAATCACCTCGTGTGAGCAGGGCAATCTCGCAGACTCAGAGTGGCACTTCATCACGCCTGATTGCACGAAGGGCTTCTACTGTTATGAAAATGGAGACGAACTCCCCGTTCAGTGCAAGGTAGATGAATATATAGACATCCATGGAGACTGTCTACCAGCCCCTCCTTTACCTTGTGCTTCCGGCTGTGTGGGAAATTGTCCCGACAACTTGGACTGTACCAGGTTCTACTACTGTGGCAGTGCTGGCACACTCATTGATACCACGCAGTGTGAAGAGGGGTTCTTTTTCGATCCAGACGCTGAGCCTGTTCCAAGGTGTATTCAAGATGAAACTGTGTGCGCTCCTTTGACTTCTTGCGATTTCGATTTGACAAATACAATAACGACAACAACAACGATAAAAACACCAACGACAACGGGAGAAATACCACCAACAACGACAACGACAACAGCCGGACCTCCAGTATGCACGTCTGCCACCACCGGCAATTATCCCTCTGGCCCCTGCAGTCCCTAGTAAGTTCTGACATGGAATGCTCCTGCAGCAATGTTCACCACATGTTCGTCTACATAATACTCATTAATTGTTTCGTGGAATTTTCGCTCCGTAATACGCTTAAAATGGTGCCAATTCTTAAAACGAACTGAAATCGAACTTGCCTGATTGAAATGAGTACACTTGAGTCACAAACGTCGCTAAGCTTCTAAGACTAGACTAAATGGTTGGCTTTTTCAGAACTTGGGTTAGTTTTTGTGCTAAATTATGTTCAAGGTCTGAGATTCTCGTAATATTCAAGGTTAAACTAGACTAAAGGTCTGAAATAGAGTAGGGCAGAAATCGTCTATGACGAAGGTATGATATTTTTAGAGGAGTAATTAGCATCCTTCAGTAGGTTCAAGTACCTCATCCTATCTCTACGCGGATCCTCTTTTCAAAGTAATTTTATTTCAAATTGCTGAGCCAAGCAACTATCTCAGATTAAAGGAATTTGCCGAACGAACTGATAAACGGTGTCTGAGCTGATGCCTTTAATTAGCATCTGGTTCCAAAAGCTGACTATGCTGCCTCGTTTTCACAACCCGTTTAATCCCAGCCATCGAATATTTTAGAACATTTAATGCCTGATTAATTGGGGTATGCGATAACCGGATGTTTCTCTCCCACTGGAGAAAGTATCCGAGCTATTCAGATAAAGCTCAGACCAACACGTGCAGGGTGTCAGAGGCGGGGGTCTGGCTGGCCTCTCCGCCAGCTCTGCAAGCGAATTTACCGACTTCTAAATTAACTATTACCCGACACCGTGAAGTTCTTGGGTAAATTGCCCTCTACGCCGACGCCACAAATTAACTTATTAATTTACCCTCGGTTATATCACCTAAATTGTTACCATCTGTCTTCAAGTCCCGTTAATAATTAATGAAGAAAACTCGCACCTCTTCCACACCACACTGAAAATAGAACTGCAAGTCCTGTTAAGCTCCCTAATTCTGAGGTTGAAAAATATCTCCAATAAATAATCCCATCCTTCCCTGTCGCGTGTCTTTCGAACCCCTTGCAGGTTTCTCAGGTAAATTAATAAAGAGAGTTCTACTTTCCAAAATCTCGAAAAAAGAACAGGTTATAATATGTTTGCGTCACTAACTGGCCGTGGTATCCCAACATCGTTTGACGTTCCCCTTTTGTCACCCACAATTCATGTCCTAATATAATTGGTCGACATATGACATACTGATGTCAGCTACTGGTCATGCCTCAACATTGATTGGCATGCTTGTACAACATTCACCTTCCCTCAGCTACTGGTCGTGCCGCAGCACTGGAGGAGGGAACTACGATAACATTTTGATGGAGTGTCCTGATGGATTGGTGTTCGACACCGACGTAGACACGCCGTTCTGCAACTGGCCTGAAAACGTCGGGACCTGCTAAACACCGGGGGATAGTGCGGCTGACTTGCTGGGACGAATGCGGTGTTTGAGGGGCAGAAGGTCGCGAGACACTGAGTGATTTTGGTTAATTTTCCTTACAAGTTTGTGGGATTTGTCGTGATTGATTATGCTCGTAAGTTATTGTGAAAACTGGTTTGAGAGTTAATGCTACCGGGCATCAGATATACATAGTTAGAAAGTTTATGTGGGCACTACGATGGCAACTTGTGAAGGATTTGTCATGAACTCGAAAGAGTCTGAAGTTTATGAACATAGGTTGTGGTTAAGCAGCAAAGGTCTGTCGAATAGCTCATTTCTGCGACTAAAATTCAAATCCCATGTCAGGATAGTCCAAAGCCTTCCATACGAACCCGGAGACTCTCAGCTAAGCATCGTGGATTTCTTCATTTTGAGATGAATTATTGATACAACTTAGTGTAGGTTTATTTTGGAATAAGTTCATACTTTTTCAGACCAGAGCAGCAGGAAGGTGATGAGGGTTCCCTACTGGATTTAGCATGTTTACTTTTCGGGTTTTGAGTTTTGTGTGTTTTGTAATTATACTACAGGAAATACTGATAAGTGTGGGAACGAGAGAATAAAAAATTGCTAGCATAAAGGCGTTTCCTTCGACCTTGTTACATATGCAATCCACACGAACGGATGAAAGCACACTATCGTAATGTTGTCCAGAATTACTTTAATCTTCAATTTTCCAATAGATGGATTGGTCAAAATGGTTCTGTTGCTTGGCCCCCGAGATCTCCCGACATGACCACACTCGATTTCTCATTTGGAGGCACAAGAAAAGCCTTGTTTACTTAGGAAGATCTTGTGGCGAGAATTGCAGTGGCTTCTGGCGATATTTCTGACCTTTTCCACAGTATCCGGCAGTCCTTAAGTAAAGATGTCACGAGTGCATCGATGTGGATGTTGGAAACTTTAAACAACTTTTGCAAAAAAACTGTATAAATAAATTATTTGTTCGTAATTTTGATTCCAAATTTCTTCCTTTAAAATATTAAAAACGAATGTTTCAAAAAACCCAATTTCTTCGCAAAGTTTCATAAGGGCAAAAGCGTAAAGTTTGTCCCTTTCTGTTAGGTGTGAACTATTCTACCTCTTTTCCCTAACACCCTATATATGAATACACGGGAGCTACGATTATAACAGCGGGGATTACGGTAGCTATTCTCACCCACTTTCGAGTGCCCAAGAGTGCGTAGGTGCGCTGCAGGCATTGGATGCTCAGAATAGTTTAAAAATAAATTACAGAATATTCCTATCGCCTAAGTACCTGTGCTTTCGACGTCTATTCGGTATTGGAATGTGCTTGGAAAAAGGAATGTCTCTTAGAACCAGTAACGTGATTTCGGTATCTCTAATGCGATTAACATAATCAGAAAGGAATACGAATTTTATAAATACTGATTTACTTCCGTTAGTAAATTCATCTTAATGCTTTAGGAAAAAGTTCCACGATTTACCAGTGCCATTTAGTTTTTATTCGCGTCTACATATACGCTACACAATTATACAAAATTACTATACGTATTGGGAAGCATAACGTTGAGGGTAATAGGTAGGATTCAGTGCCAATAAAATTACGGGACCTGCGTCTGTTTTCATTTCATCAACCAAAGTTCGTCCTGCGTCATCAGGTTAGGACGAGGGACGCGACGCTAAAGGGATGAAAGCTGACTCATTAATAATAGAACAAAAACGAAAAACGCTAGCCCATTAAAATAAAAAAAACGTCGTAAAAGCTTTCCCATTTACTTCTCAACGAAAAGTACGCAGATATCCATACGTAAGTAGCATGATGCTTTTGATAAATAAGTATATTTTCTAGAGTGGGAACATCAAGTATGCCTGTTCGGCAGGCTGGGTGGTTCTCTCGTGTGGGGTCCAATAAACTTGTTATTCTCTGCATGGTGTTCTCGTGCAAGGCT
This sequence comes from Orchestia grillus, assembly GCA_014899125.1. Taxonomy (NCBI): domain Eukaryota; kingdom Metazoa; phylum Arthropoda; class Malacostraca; order Amphipoda; family Talitridae; genus Orchestia; species Orchestia grillus. The sequence goes on along the minus strand of VOMN01108886.1, from coordinate 6,973 downwards.
TGCTCCAGTATTTCCACAGATTTTAGTCTCGCATGTTGCTAAAATGGTACAAAAATTGCGTTAGCTTCTGACATGATTTTTACGTTAATATAGTTCAATAAAAACACGTGTGGGGGTTAGAATGAGCAGCCTTCGCTCGACAGGTTCACAACCGGGCAGGTTTGCAGGCGTCAGTGGATGCCAGGAACGTTCTCTGAGTGAATGCTGAGGGTGCGCACATCCGAAAACAGTAAAAATTGTCACTAAAAATTGTGTATATAGAAACAGTTTACTTACAAGTTCTGTTTGCTAAATTTGTATGAATCTTCCTCATCAGCAAAAAATACCTGTTACTTTATCATAGAAATTAGAGATAAGATCTGGCTCCAACATGCCCAACCTTTCTTTTTCAATAGATATTAAATCAGGAGACGAAAATATTTGATAGTTCATTCTGTTCCTTGTGTAAGTCCTTATTCTTTATCCAGCAGAGAACGACTGCTCCACAGACACATTTGTGCGGCAATAGTTAAGATTAGCAGCACAAACTCCACAGGACCAGGAAAAAGTCGTGCGAGGGCATTTTCTAAATTCCAACTCAGCAAGTTATGACCGATTCATCTTGAAGGAGTAGTGCATTGTAAATTCCACTCAAATCTAGCTTTCAATAGCATAAGGTCGAAACAATTCAAACAACAATTTCAGACAAATGCTTTCCGTTGTCGGGAATAAGATAAATTGTAAACAAACAAAAATGAGCTCAAGGGAGTCACACAACGTCCTACAATTTGTAAAGTGAGACGCAGGCGCAACCCTAGCGCTGCCAGGCGCCTGGTCTGAAGGTAGCCGTCGCTCTTCCTTCACAGCGCTTGCACAGCGAAGGCAGCCGTTGCACAGCGCAGGCAGCCGTCGCTCTGCCTCCACAGCGCTTGCACAGCGGCACGTGCATGACGCCATTTGTAGCCGTAACTTCAGTGCGAAGATTAAAGGCAACAGCAAGATATGCCAACTGAATATCCAAAAATGAAATATTTTGCGTGTTCTGAGCTACAATAACCTAACCATCATCATAACATTGAATTCTTTTTTCAAGTTATCATAAATAAACTATGCAATTACTCACACATTGCAATATTTCATTCAGCCTACGCTGCATATCCTGATGGCACGTGCCTTGTGGATGTATTGCTGCTCAATCGCACCTCCATCAATTTTTTTTTGCATTATCAGACTCAGCTATGACCTACTCGTTGGCGCCAGGCCCCCGCTACACCGCACTCGTATCAGCGGTGCGTGACGCTGCTTTTCCACACTGATATCTAATGAAGAGTTAATCTGCGACCCAAATTGCAATCTAGATTACTCGTTATCGCACAGGAAAAAACACAACGGGCTTTACGAATGAGAAACCTTTGCTGTAAGGGAGTCCAGCTCAGTTTCTCTAGGATAGGAGTTGCGTGATCACATTTCTTGAAATTACTTTTACAAACAACCTTGACTGCAAAGTTCATGCATTCCTCTAACTCGTTTTGAAGATATTTAGGAATGTCTCCCCACACCAAACTACCGTAGTCAAAGCGCGATAGCACTAGAGATTGAATGACTAATAGTCGGGCTTTCTCGTCTAGCATATTCTTTACGCGTTATCTTTCATTAGATATCCCTTTGTATTATATTAGTGTTGCCTTTCGTTATTTTCACTAAATTACTGAAAAGACATTACATAAGTAGAATAGGTTCATTGCACGGGAACCGAATTTTCTCCTATCTAATTACTGAAGGCGTCGGACAGACGGGCGGCCGGACAGACGGACGGACGAATGGACTTGGCTTTTTTCATAGTGTAAATAAGACATATTACAGTTTAGTCCTAAATTTTAATAATTTCGTTTAAAACTAGGGTGAATAGGTACATGAGCGCACAAAATCTTAACAATTGTTATCGCAATACTTCGTTCAGTTGCAAAATAAACTGGTCGTACAGGGTTATGCATCACATACACAGCTCCTGTACCGAGCTGGGAGCGGATGCACCTGTTGTATCACTGATACGCAATCAGGTTCCTGGATGTGTTGAGCCACCTTCTCGCACACGCAAGACAGGGGCTGCTGTAAGACGACCTTGGTGGGAGCTGTGGTGGGGTGTCTACACGTGTATTTCTTGTGAAGCCTTTGGATTGGTACTGGCACTGATGTGGTTTTTGCTTAAGGAGGGATTGTGGGGTCTTTCAATTGAAATCTGGGAAAAAATGGTAGTGCGGTTGCTTTAACTGTAGTAACTGTGGAGTTTATGAATTAAAATTGAAAGATATTGATCATGTTGTTGCTGTTCCCGTTGTTTCTCAGTTGTAGTAAGAGCAAAGTGATGTGATGGCCGTTAGAAGGTGCGAGCAATACCGCTGTTTTACAGCAGCAGTTCGTAGAGTTTTTTCGACTGATATTTGATTTTTGTTAACATGCTCAAAAGAATAGTCTCTGAAATTAGGATAAATTTCCGTAAATTTTCAGAAATGTCAGTAAATTGGGATGAAAATGGACTATTTTTTCAACCGGGATTTTTTTTGAAACGTCTCTGAATGAGAACTGTATGAGTTGGATCAGTAACTATTGAGTTCCTCAAGTGTAATTTGATAAGCTCCAACCATGTACTGACAAATATATTTAACAATCGGTAACGGGGCCTCATTTTAGCAAATACCCAGTGAATCTTTGTCCCGGGTGCATCTATAATTGAACATAAATTTGGCCACGAAAGTATTTTCAATGAATCAATTTACAGATTTATCGACGGGGTGGCGAAAAAGTCAGACTGGGTAACAGAAGCCCAGGGATTGCAATTTCTCTCATTTAAAACTAAGGTAAATTTGATGGCATTTTTACGACAACGCTGCGCTAATTCCAAGCTAGGGAGGCCATGGAACCAGGAATTACCCCAGCGTTTAGCCCCACTCTGGGGAATAGCACAGGCGGAACAGTCAAAAAGTTCTCGGACGAGTCCTAAAATTCGCAAGGCGGTAGCATTTTGCCCCAGCAAGTGTACAAAGATGGCATCTACCCGCGTGTACAAACATTGCTTACAAAGCTGTACGAATAATAAATGTTCGTAGAGTGGGAGCATACTTTTATTGTTTGGAAAATATTTTCTCGCACGCTCGTTTGAGGACTTTTTGATCCTTCCTCGTAGTACGATAGTGCTAAGTGCAACTTGTACTACGATAGTGCTAAGTATAACTTGCAGTACGAAAGAGCTAAGTACAACTTGTAGTACGATAGTGTTGAGTACAACTTGTAGTACGATAGTGCTAAGTATAACTTGTAGTACGTGAGTTAAGTACAACTCATAGTACGATAGTGCTAAGTATAACTTGTAGTACGTGAGTGCTATGTACAACTTGTAGCACGATAGTTCAAAGAACAACTGGTAGTACGATAGTGCTAAGTACGACTCGTAGTCAACTTATAATACGACTTTTAGTCCAACTTGTAGCATGACTTTTAGTACGGTTTGTAGTACGACTTATAGTACGACATGATGACAAACAAACGACAAAAAAACGTACGCTGCTCGTACGATCTGTAGAGGGTACATGCATACGCCCGATTTGCCCGAATTTTATCGTTAGTTTACAGCGAAGTGAGCCGCCACGAATCCGAATGTTTCTGCCGCGTTTGAACGGCTGCGGCGGTCTGACGGCTGCGTTGGCCGAGCAGAATAGCCACGTCAGCAGTGAGGTAGCCTTGTCTCCCATGCGTTGTAAGTCGATCAAAGTAGAAGGAAAATTTTGTTTCTTGTAACCGCGATGGCAATTAATGGAAAGAAAATGATGGGAAAGTGCTTCTTATTTGTATGTTTGTTGTTACAGTGATGTATCTATTTATTAAAGTATTTGCTCACTTAGTTACTCATCTAATTATTTGTAAAATTTTGGTTCTATAAAGGATACACAATAACAGAAAATCTAATTAGCTGTTCCCTTTCGATAGGGGGCTAAACGATTTCCTAATTTCATCCTGCTCAGTTATTAGAGTTAAAAAATTCTCTAGCAGCTTCCTGGTAATTTATGGTAAAATAATTGCCTAATTACACTGCATTCATTTTCAGAGATATTCTTTTCAAGTTCAACCAGCTGTTGTGCCGAAGAGCTGTCATGTTGTGGTACCTACTGACTCTGGTAACTCGCTCTCATAGTTAATTTCTCAATAATTTCTTTTATAACTTCGTCTCGTAGTTAATTTATAAGGGATTTCTCTAGTAACTCGGTCTCATAGTTTATTTCTCAATAATTTCTCTGGTTACTCGGTCTCATAGTTAATTTCTAAGTAATTTTTCTGGTAACCTAGTCTCACAGTTAATTTCTCATTAATTTCCCAGATTACTTGGTCTCATAGTTAATTTCTAAGTGATTTTTCTGGAAACTCTGTTTCATAATTCATTTTTAAGTAATTTCTCTGGTAACTCGGTTTCAAAGTTAATTTCTCAGTAATTTCCTGTCCTTGGTGATGTTTCTACCATGTGGTTCTCGAAATTCTATGTTTTAGCAAGTTCTTGGTGGCAACAGGAATATGTTGTAGTTATTCTTATCATGACCCTGATGATGTTAGTAATACCTATTAGTGACTAATATAATTTCAATAAGGATTTTAGAAATACCTTGTGGTTAGGATTATCGTATCCTTGTTGATGTTGTTTGTAATCGTAATACCTACTGCTTTAGGTTACCACTTCAACAAAAACTAATTCCTGTTGATAGTACTGAAATAAACTAAATATTAGTATTTAATCTCGATTCTAGTTACGCATATTTACTCATTACCAACGTGAAATCGAAACTAATATAGGTAACAACCAGGTTATTAATATCAAAACTTAATGATAAATTCTGTTATAGGTACCTAACATTGTTAACTCCTGACCTATATTAATAATAGCTGTCAGTTAGTAAAATATGAAACTTATTAATTCCAAATTACTATATTTGCTTATATCACAAACATGGACTGATTGGAAATTTTAATATGAATTTATTGTTGAGAGGTACTTACTGATGATGTCGTCGAAATAAAATTACCTGCTACTATTGAATCCTCTTAGAAATTTATACCATGCAAGAATACCAACCGAATAGTTCAAAATGCACATTACAGTACAGTAGAGTACTTAATTTATGATAAGGGTGCAACACGAATGTGCATAACAAAGTCATTTTCTCATGTTCGTGTACATGTTGAGTAAAGACTGAAATTCAAGTTCATAAATTCTTGAACGTAGTGTATGCACGATTAAAATCTATGAGTAGATAATCAAGTCTGTTCCATTTCTAAGTTACTGCATTAAAGTGACTTGGATGTTGTTCATGAGTGTGAGTTGTGTGACTTAGCGCTGGTGTTGTATTTGATGTGCCGGGGATGTTGTGATGAAATGGAATTTGTAATTTACGCTACTTGAATGTTGTTATTTACGTGACTTGACTGTTGTTTTTTTACGTGACTTGAATGTTTTTTTTACGTGACTTGAATGTTATAATTAACGTAATTCAGACGAGATAAATATCGTATCATGATACTTTATAAGCTATCGTTAGCTTAAATTGGATGTTACAGTTTGAGTAACTTGTATATTGAAATAATCGTATTTTGGAAGTGATGAGTAGAGCAACTTGGATTTCATAGATACTTGGCGTAGCTCTGATGCATTAACAAACGTAACTCTGATGTTGTAATTTGCATACCTTATAATTAACCTAACTCAGAGCCTCTTGGACGTAGTGGTTAATGAGATGCGTATGAATAAATCAATTGAACATTGTGGTTAATGAGATGCGTATGAATAACTCACGTGGACATAGTGGTTGATGAGAGCGTATGAATAAATCAATTGGACATAGTGGTTGATGAGAAGCGTATGAATAAATCAATTGAACATAGTGGTTGATGAGAAGCGTATGAATAAATCAACTGGACAACCTCCGTTGCGGGAAGCTTACACGTTTCGTTTTCACAGGTGGTGGTGGCGGCATCATCAAGCAGCGAGCTCGTGTATGAGTATATCATTATGAATTGTACTATTTCCAATAAGTAATGAATTTTTGAAATAAATTCATTGATACGTAGCTCAATGTACCACATATTTATCTTTGTAACGATCAGTCTGCCGATCAGTACGAAATAATTTCCTGCAACGGTATGATTTTCTAGCTTGTTCACATTTTTATTATTATTGCTTATGTAACTTCCATACGACCTTTCTAACAAACCTATCATAACATACACGTACGTACATACATGAACATATGTCGAGTAGTGACAACCCTGAAAAAACGAGCAAACGTCTATTGTATTTCATCCAAAAATTTAACTTACTCTCTCCACTTGTGTTACAGATCAACTAAAGGTAAATAGAATTCGGAAAAATATTCAGCATTTAAAGGCTTCAATTCCAAGTGTTCTTTAAGTGAACAAGACAATTCGTTATAGGTTCTCTACATATCAGAATGGTTTGACCAACACGCATACACTGAAAGTTAACAAGTCAAATATAATTCTCTATTAAAAACAAACCATTACAACCAGTTTATGATTATAATATATCCTTCAAGTCTGGATTGGTTGCCATAACACGTGCATGTATAAGCAGAGCACTTGCTGCCAGCAGAACGGGTGTCCCTCAAACCGTCAGCACTCAAACCGTCAGCCCTCAAACCGTCCGCCCGACGCCCTCCAGCTGCACCGAGGACGATGTCGGCAACTACCCGTACGGTCCGTGCGATGCAAGGTCAGTGGATGTCGGTCCCTGTTCCCGAAGTATGATGTACTTATTCTAAGCACCAACTGATTAGGGATCCAGTTTTTGGTTTCAGGGGTCCGAAACTTGTGTTCTTCCGTCAAGGGCGCATGTTTTGTATATATGGAGCTATGAATGTTGCGCACACATTAAACGGTGTTTGAAATTTAAACATTTAAACATTTAAACATTTATTTACCACACGTAATTTAC
>VOMN01108873.1:0-14026 GCA_014899125.1 Orchestia grillus | reverse complement strand
AACCAACGGGTCACGTGTCGTCTAGTATAAAATAAAATGGATGAAATAATATAAATAGTCAACACTGAGTTACGTCCCAGCTTACAACAAAATTGTACGATCAGATTTTTAGTATGCCTTTGGGAAAATCTTCGTACGTTTGAAAATTACTTTATGAATTGCCGATGAGTTGCACAACTTATGCATCAATTTTTGAATATTCACCACTTGATTAGAAAAAATTCAAAACTGTAACACCCGCGCTAAGAGGGTTCGGCGAACGTGTCTCTTTGTTGAGCCCGTGCACTTTTTGAAAGCGAGTGCGGGTAGCTCGGGAGGCGGTGCTTGCGCAAGCGGAGATGTTTTTTTGCCAGCCGTTGTCGTGACGAAGGCAGCTGAATGATGGTACCTGGTATACAATTATTGTTATGTAAAATATTGGAATTAATCTATAAAAAAGGCTTAAAAAGAGCACATTGGTCGCTTGCTCACAGATTGATTGATCTGTTACTGACTGAATGAATAACTGGACCGATTGTTCGACTGATTGGCTAATTAAGCAAGATGATGATTAATTGAGAAGAAGGGGAGAGACCAAAAACAGTCAATCTAAATGAAAGCTAATCAAATGTAATCAATGTGACTCTAAATAACCGCTTCTTAAATTCAGGAGAGGTGCTGGTTGCGACGGGAAGTCCTGTGTACTCGTTGTTGACTGGAGGATTTGCAAAGTTACTGTGCTGTAGTGTTATAATTCTAAAGTTTAATAGTACACGAGACCGTGCTTTGGATAACTTCCCCTCTACGTGAATAAATAAATCAAACTGAAATTCAGGGTTCATCACTGCAAGAGATTAAAAGTATTCTTCAATGCTACGAGAACAGAATTTGAAATTAAAAGCCATTTCATCCGTATGAATTGGAACGAGATGATAAAAACTCAAGATCTTTTCACTACACTGGAAAAAACAAGCTTTTTTTATACAACACATGAGGGTTTTTTTTACATTTATCTCACTCAGAAATATCTTATCTCAACTCGCCAGAGAGTAACGGTTTGTGTAGGCTATCTAGACAGAGTATTTTATTTTAAACTAACAGCAAAACGTATACTTGAATGCTATGTAGATATTCTACAATCCTTCTTCCCTCAGAGAATAACCCTTAAAACCAATGTTGAAACTTCTGTATGTGCATATATTTGTGTATGTTACTCAATGAAGGGAAGTGTAAATTACGTTTCGTTTATATTTTGATATATCAGCAGGTATTATTCAATCAAGGGAAATTAATTTACCCAGCGATTTATATCGTGTAACAGGAATCTTTCTCGTGAAATAAATTGAAATGAATGAAACATTATTTTTTGTATCAGTATTCTAACGACATATTGAATTTTTGAAGGAATATAAACTTCCGTAGCACACCGAGAACTGCTCATCAGAATTATTCTGTCACCAATATAAACCCAAAAAATGATCCACATTCCATTCCTCAAAACTTTCTCTGCTGATAAGTACAATAGTTTTTCCCACCTCCAAAGTGACAGTCGGATCGACAAGTTTGATCTAGAGGAAAAAGATGATCATTTCATCACAACGTCTATCAAGAAAATATTTGTGCCTCTCATTAGAGAGCTGTTCATTTCCATCTCAATTAAAGAGCTGTCCATTTCCATCGCCGCCAGGGATCCGAACAGGACCCTTTCGTTCAGTGACATGCCTTCCTGATAACGCCAAGTAAATGTTTCGTGCAGTGGTTTTTGTTAAATACCTAGTTTCAGAGGTAAACGTACTTTACCCGCGACTAATTATACACCGTCATTTGAGACCGACTTGCAAAATCCCTAGACAGATTTTTCCCCGCTAAAACCAATGACGAGTTTCAGACTTCGAAGGCCTCGTCGACGCCCCAGTTTTTCGGAACGGCATTCGATTACTATCTATTTTCCGCACCGCACTTGCCGTGGAGCTGTCTCCCTGAACGTCTTCATCCACCGTGTGCAGTCGGGCATTAGTTTCTCCGTTGGTCTGACTGTGCCAGCATGGAGGGCTAAGGGGCTCTGGTCCCCCCCCTACGATGGGAAGGCCCTGTCGTCGCAGCATGTCTCGTCACCCGACACCGTCGGAAGAGCTTCGCTCTGCATCGGGGACCCGCAAGTCTGATAGCTTGCATAGTCGTGTCTTCTAGCAGGTGTCTTCAACATCTAATGAAAAGGTCTCTTCTACAGACAAAGGCTAACTACATCTAATAAACAGGTCTCCCCTACATACATAGGCTACTACGTTTAGTGAACAGGTCTGACGAACATTCATACATCGGCCAACTACATTCAGTGAACATGTCTCACCTACATACATGTATTCTTGTACACACAGTTACTTTGGTTTTACAGCCGCTAAATTTAGCTAACGGAGCGAGAAAGTTTAGTATCAATTGCATATGGTAATTAATGAATCTTGTGTAGAACCCTTTTAACAAATGCCCCTTATTATCCAACAAATTCAACACTCCTCTAAAAGTTTTCAAAACAAGCACAGTAATGCACGCACAGACGTAAATGAAAACTTCATTTTCAGCTAAAGTGGAAAAATATCTTTTCACGTGGAAAGCATTATTTCTACGGCGAAAAAAGGTTTCCCTTCGCTCAGGTGACGGCAAGAAAATATCGTTGCCTGAGAAGAGGTTTGTTTCGGAGAAGGCGAAGGCCTGTGGCAACCGGCCCTCAATCTGTAATTAGCACACCGTTGTGAGAGCCATCTGTCTCTTCGGGCCTGACAAGCGCCGTTGAGCGTTGCCTGCTCACGCTTTTTGCGGAGGTTCACCGACCAATGTGCAGGAGACAAATGAATCTCTTGCACCTGCAGCAGAATGGATTTGGGCGAACCTCGGAGGATGTGTGAGTTAGTGATGCTTTGAGCATCAGCGGCGATCTCCTTTCTTTCTTGTGCTTGGGAAAGACATGCTGTGATTTATTTTAATAAAATTTATCTAATATTTGTCGTTTCTAGAGACAAAATTTGAAATTTACACTGACACAACAAATCGCCCTTCGTTATGACGAAAATTGGTGATTAAATGATGACATGGTTGAATCGTAGACTGATCTGCTTGCATGTCATTCGGTTCACACGTCCAGGAAGAAGAATGCTAGAAAAACGACGACGGTAGCGAACAAAAAACGTTCAGATTATTCAATAAACACAGGGTGCAGATCTTTCATACGTGCAGTTGGTCTAACTGGTTGGAACACTAAAAAAATTCGTGTGAAAGGTCACTTACAATAATTGAGTAAAATAGAAATCTGTTTGCAAACTTTGACCCTCGAACCCTGTTCACATTCCTCCGATGGAATAGTATTAACTTGGTCTAGCTATTGACCTGAGTTGTGTTTATTTCAAAACGCAAGGTGTTGGACATAACATTCATAAGTGACGTCATTAGACGTCATTAACCTGACCTGTTTTAAAAAAAATTGTATTTCGATGGTTTAATTATGCATAAGTCCTTGCAGCTACAAGTCCTCACTCACTCGCACACTTGTCTTTCAATTTACATAAAGACATAAACATGAGTTGGAATTATTTACTTATTCGTTCAGTAGAAATTATACTTGTAACTATGATTTAGAAGTAAGACATTATGGTTGTGAAGTGGGATGTTTTTTGTGGTAATTAGATTTGATGGAAAACATCAACTCTGCTTGGCGAACTAGGAAGAATTGCTCGCATCTTCATTTCAATGACGTCATGTTTTTGTTAGAATGGATGTGTGCTCGAGTTAAATACTTCTCTTTCTTTTTTATCCTTTTTGGCACTACATACCTATTTGAACATTCACATGATAATATCTATGTATAGGGACATTAAAAGCGTTAAAAATAGTTTTATTGATGCTAAATAAATGAAAAAAGTTTCATTCGTTTCATAAAATACGCAATGTTAGCTAGTCATACGTTGAGAGATCTTTTTGAGCCCAAAATCGCAGTCTATCCAAACTCCCTCCAATTTCTTAGCACGGAAGTTTACCGTGCTTATTTCTGAAGAGAAGTGAAAGAAACTCGAAATGAACAGTTAGCAATTTTTTGCACTCGGAGATTTTACAAACCTTGTCCGCGAACCGAAAAAATACGTTACTTTACGTTGGTTTCATATCTCCCTGAAGACAGAGCCATCATTGACAGGAAGTTTCGTTGAGCAATTTTAAAGATAACTCGATTTTTACGGCCGAGTCTCCTCGAGAATTATATGGGATCGTCGAGAAGAGTTCTGATCTTCAAAACAATATGAGAGAACTCGGTAAATTAGGTAAAATATTCTTTTACCAATCACAGTTACAGCATTAACAGTTTGTCAATCTGTGGTGTAATATTCCCAGAATACCGAAATTTAGAGAGCAGCGTCAGTTTTTATACAATAGACATGTTTGCAGGTTCCTGGAGGGTATTATATTTCTTCATTTTTGAATGACCCAAACCTTGCCTCGTTCTGCTCCGACATTTCAATACACTCTCTCTAAGCAAAAATGTTCAACGACCCAGCGGAATCGTTGACAATTTTTTGGAGCAAAATAATGCGTTTTCTTCCTAAACTTTTCAATTCCTACGACCCTCGTGATCTAGAAATCATCGTCGAGGTTTGTATCGCTGAAAATATTAGCACATGTGGATGATTTGCTGGAGGTGAATCGATTTAAACATCCTGAAGAAAATGCGCACTGTAGCACTTGGTCGTGAATGTGAAGGTAAAGGCGAGAAATGTTGCACTCTTGGCACAACTGAAGCTCAGCACCACGTCATGAGACACATTCCGTCCACTTAATATCCGGTTCAATTTTTTTTTGTCGGAGCATATATAATAATGTGAAAATATTGGCCTTACAAGTATATTAATAAATTTTCTTGATTGGAAGGCGAAAAAGTTAGACTGGGTGGAGTGAATACACTAAATTTCTTTTAATGAATGGATCAAATAAATCAAATTTTCTGGGATGAGATTCTTGACTAAAATTTATTGTATTAAATATGTTGAACAAATCAAGTTCCTTTGTACGAGATTATTGCTCGAAATCTTTTTGTTCTAAATCGATTAAATAAATCAAATTTTCTGGTGTGTGGTTCTCGTACTAAATTTTCTTGTAACAAATCGGTTGAATAAATAAAATTTTCTTGTACGAGATTCTTGCACTAAATTCTCTTTTACTGAATCTGTTAAAATAAATCAAATTTCCGTGGGCGAAGCTCAGATCGGTCACGACTCTCGAAAAGTGAGCGAAATGTTTTTTCTTATCAAGAGACGTGGGAAAAGATTCCTACACTACAGCTCTGATCTCTGAGTGCCAGGGATTACACTCGTGTGACGTGAGCGTTCACAATGCACCCTGCTGTAAATCTAAAATTCTGATTGTAAGGGTGTTTGGTAAGTCGACCTTTTACAGTTTCAGTATTCCTTGCTTTTGCTGAGAATATTTCATTCTGGAAGAAAAACATCCGGTAACAATTTGACGTCATCTGGATGAAAGTCTGGATGTGCATATGATCCCTCTATTGTTCAGTCTGACTTTGCCAAATCCTTGCAAAGCCTGTCTCAAACATACCAGCGTTTGTGTTTTAGATAACTGCGCACATCGAACATAACACGAACACTGTCCCTAAGTAAATTCATTTTCGCTGTTAATAAAAAACACTTCGTAGAAAAAGTGTTCCGTGTGCAATGATACTCGTATATTTAATATTCTATATATATTTTACCCGCATTTTGAATTTAGTGTCTCTTACTGGTTCTTCACTCAGCTTTCGCCAAAATTGAAGCCGATGCTTTGATATACTGAGATTTCAAGTTTTTCGCGGAGAATTTTTTATAGCAACCGTAAAAAATATCAGCGATTTTACAGAATAGAGGCTTGGAAAAGAATGGGGTCCTGGAGGCAAACAATTCCGGCGCATCGTAGCCAGAGTTGGGATCCTCTTATTTAGACCCCACAGACCGATTTAGAGAGTAAGAGGCTTCTAGACTCGTGATCCAAATATCGAAATTTGAAGCGATTGTTCATAGGCCTTGTATACGATGTGAGGATTTCTAGACGGGTTATTGAGTTTTTTTCTGCTTTACCGTTGGTAAGCTCGGCTTAATTTTGTGTAAGATACGCCGATGACATTGTGCAACTGTTGAGCTTAAACTTTCTCAAAATATTAGAAGTGTTATCATGGTGGTTAGAAATTTTGATTAAATCGATTTATTTTCCATTGAAGGTCTCTAATTTGAAGGTCTCTACATCAAAGAGACTTTAATCATCTTGAAGCAGCAGCAGACAACGCACTCCATTTTTATCTCTGTATTGAATAGACTCGAATATCTGACAATTTTCCCAGAAATTTTCTTTGTCATTGGGAGCGATGATGAATGTTATAATTGGACGGCATCTGTCGTATCTGTTATTTTTAGGATCTCTTAAATTAATTAAGGCTTCATAAGTGTTGGTTCCCGTCTACATCGATGTGACGTAAATCTGCTGTATTTCTTCTATGTCATTGAGGATCCCTGCATTTATATGTCGATATTGATAAATTGGTTAAATTTGAAATAGGCGCATTGAGGACAATTCTTCACAAGGGGTACAGAACAATTCAAAACTCCACGGGAAAATGTGGGTAATGAGCTGATAATTTGGCACAAAATGACCTTGAAATAATTCACATATTATAAAATTCGAAATACAAATAATACATCACAGCAAAAATGTTTTTTGGATGATGAATTGATAGCTCGAAATAAGAACAACGTTTTACTATGAAGGAAAAAATTCAAACCGCAGTACTTAATCGTAAAATTGAGGCATGCATTTCTTTCACAAGGTGAAACTTTAAAAAAATAAAGCTACTACAGACTGCCGGTGCGAGGGAAAAGATTCATAAAACAGTCTGTTGGACGGTAGGATTTTCTAAGGCGACTCAAAAGAATGAAAATCAACGTAGAACATGCGTTAAAGTACGTGCCGAATCAAGCTCAACCATGCCAAGCACTACGACTATCCGGGACTAATAACGCATCCTTAGAAAAACAATGTAGCCACAAAAACTACTGTATTTATGACCTCTTTATGCCATCGAGAAATTCTCCAACTAAAACGTGGTTGAGTTCAACGCTCAGATAACTTTGCACATGTTTGCACGAATACCAAAGATTTATATGCACGAATGTATCTTCACCTAAACTAACAGAACAGGATCAAACGTTCTTTTCCATTCCAAACTTTGCAGCATCCATTCATGTGGAAGAGCGATGTTTTCCGTATGCGCATACATTTAAAAAACAACCATCGCTACAAAAGCGTTGAGTTCGTGCAGACGGTGACAGAGTAGAATAAAGGATAGTAGAGCCATAAAAGACGAGGGATAGAATAGAGGATAGTAGAGCCCCAAGTGAGTAGAAAAGAATAGAGGGTAATAGAGCCACAAGTGAGTAGGAAAGAATAGAGGATAATAGAGCCACAAGTGAGTAGGAAAGAATAGAGGATAGTAGAGCCCCAAGTGAGTAGAAAAGAATAGAGGATTATAGAGCCACAAGTGAGTAGGAAAGAATAGAGGATAGTAGAGCCACAAGTGAGTAGGAAATAATAGAGGATAGTAGAGCCACAAGTGAGTAGGGATGAATAGACAGGCGTCAATGGACTGTCGCTGATTTTGTCTCTGACTTGATGGTCTTCTCTTTCTTAGGCTTACAATTTTTTTGTCGACAAGCTTCAGGTTTGCAAATAACTTTTTTCACCAGCTCGTTTTCTATGGTTTGGTTTGGAAAACTTTTTCCAGCAACCAATGACCTTCTGTTAAAAGCCCATACTTACTCGTAGCAATTCCTAACTGTATATCTCATGCGCCGAGAGGAGTTTGGAGTCACGGGTAAGGTAGGTCCCCATTCGGTACGAAAACAACGGAACGGTATGATTCATCGTTAGTTCTCCCTCATGGCGTCTGCATTTTCCAAGCGTTGAAAAACGCAACACGCATAGATGGCTGGCGAGATAACCGTTCTCTTATTAAAAACCATAAGATGAAAAAGGGTAAAAATACATCAGTTTTAAATTTTCCTATTTAAGAAGCATTCGAGCACCTCACTGCTTATCATCAGTAAAGAAGCGGCGAAAGAAGAGAAAATTATTTCAGTGTACAAGATTAATCTAAGCTAATCTACATAACTCTAATACCTTAGAATACAGGCATAAATAAATTGAACTATTGCTAGATGGATTACTATCGTCCTCAGACGCTTAATAATCTACGCATCTGCGATAACAACAGCTCTCAATTTTGGAGGATAATTTTAAAGTCAATTCACCTCGTGAAAATAATTTCGGCCAGAGTTAAAGAAATGCAACCTCTAGTCGGATCATCATGTATTTATTTTTGTGCACATTTCGTCTTTAAAAATCCAAAAAGATATCCTAAGCATCCAATTCTAAAAAAAAATTCAAACAGTTCCTTGCTAAACTCACTATTTAAATTAAAATAAATGACGAACAATTTTGATTAATTTATTTCGTTTGTTACGTTAGCGGACAAAGAAATAAAATCGAAACTCCTATTTTATTAGCAACAGTAATAAAATCATCAACAGAATGCGTATTCCCCACATGGGCCCAGAGTACATCAACCAGATGCTTAGCCAGTTCATAGTTTTAAGTCCTACCTCTGATAATGTTGGTGGAAGAGGAACCCCTCTGTTGTGAGCAATAGGCAAGCCACATATTATACCGGGCCTAGATCCTCTATTTTTCTGTATTTATACGCGGCTGTTCATTCGCTACGCCACTCTGTCCACACTAAAAGTGAAACCTTGCGTTTTGTACACAGAAGAAAAAGAAGTTTTGTCGTTCGGCTTGAAACACTGTTTTGAGCCTGCTATATTGAATTAACACATTTATTTTCATTTTCCAAGCGTTTTAATTTAAGGGTTTCAAATGTTCACGACCAGGAAACGAAGCCTAAAACTCCAGAATGCGCAAGAGGGCGCGAAGCAGTAAAACAATTTTCAAATTAGTATATTTGATAAACTATTAAAGCTAGACGTTTTCTGAAGATATGGTTATATTCATTATCTTTCCTAAATTTATATAGAAAACTTACAAAGGTTACAACTAGAGTTGAAATTTTGCAGTGAATTAAGCAGTTGGAAAAAAATGCTTCCTAGAGGAAGTACACTTTTTTGTCAATTCCTAATCTATCTCAAATTTATTGAAAAACAGATTTTATAAGCTGTGATAGATTCAGGATGGCGCTCCAGCGCGTAGAAGTCGTGCAGTGCGAGAATAGCTGCAGAATATTTTCACAGACAGCATTATTGCACTGCACCATCCAATGGAATGAATACCCAGATCAGCGGACTTACTCTAAAACCTTACAATGTTTCTTGTTGGGACATCCCAAGAGCAGAGAGTACTTTTCTCCTCCCGAAAACACAGACGGTTTGAAAGAGAGGATTGAAAATGAAGTTACGTAATTTATTGGAAGGTAATTAGGATTTGGTTATTGCAAGAATGCGAAAAAGATTGCAAGTACGCGTGCAAAGAAATGGAGGACAAGTCGAAAGAAACTAACCTCCCACCTTTAAAATAAGAATTGCGATTCCAAATAAAGTACAAGAATGAAACCGTGCTTCAATAAAACGTATTGCTTCAAGAGTTTGTAAAATATGCGGTTGAAAACCGGCTTCTTTTTTTTAGTTTCACCCCGGCATAAACATCCCGACATGAAAAATTGTATTTCCTTAATTAAGCAGGCACTTTTTTCCTTTTGCTTGATTCGCTGTAGAATTTTCAATTTTAGTTGTAATCTTAATTCTTTCTTAACATGAATACAGAAAAAGAAACGAATAAAAGCGTGTATTTAGAAAATGTCTCGTTATAATAGTTATTGAAATGTATTAATTTAAAAATAGACTTTTTTCACTTCTTTTTTTACCCCACTTTGTATACAGTGCGGCACCCCAGTGTGGCCTCGGCGTGACGGCCGAAACATCGCCAAGTGCACTTTACCTTATTACGGTAGTCAGTTAGAAAAATTCAGACTTGATATTTTGAAACTTGTAGCTAGACATTTTCCTTATAATGAAAGTAATTAAAAAGGCTAGGAGAGACCCATTGTTTCCATAAAATTTTACTAAAATTCAGGGCTTCCTAGCGTATATGCCTCTCATCTTCAGCGGAAATTTAAAAAGTGACCTGATTTTTCTCATAATAACTTTGAATCATATCAGTTAAATAATTCACCGTTGGATTATTATTTGAATCTAAATATATTCTTTCTAAAAGTATGGGATCGTTCCCGGCTTATTGCTTTAGTTGTGCACATTGCTCTTCCCAGTACGTGGGCCCAGCCTGTGGGCCCAGTACGTAGGGGCTGCTGAACATGCCAGACGGAACCAACGAAAGGAGCATACTTCTCTTCCTGAATCGAAGAAGGGGCACATTGCAGTAATAATCACTGTGAACAAATGATCAACGCTGATAAGTTTAAAATACATAATTCACTTTCCCATGGTTTCGACCTCATTATTATTGAATCCCTGTTCTGAAAAAGCAATTTGGGATGTAATTGTAAGCCCTCTAGCATAGCCGGAGTATTATGATACTAATGCTATCTATGAATTCTTCGAAGAAGGTCATTCGTTAGAGTCATTTCTTCTTGAGGTGAAGATATCACAAGTTCCGTCATTCTCCGTGCCATTGTTCGCTTCTTATTTGCTTTTATGTCACTCCAGCACTCTTCTGTTTGGTTGGTTGGTGCCTTGCAAGGACAATCTTGAAGTTACAGAGCAGCAAAGAACTCGCCTTCTTGAAATACGGTTTCAAGAGCAGCATGCACTGGAGCGTTGTCACAGGCTAACCCAACATTTTTCGAAGGCTCTCTTATCGCCCGTAACTTACGACGAAGCCATTCGTAATTGTCATCTTTCCTGTAACTGACCCTGATTCTCTCCAGGTGCAGAAGTCCTCGTCGCAATATCCCGGCAACGACAATTAAGATATCTTCTTCTCTTTCAAAGTTGGGCACTTGATAGTGCAAAGAGTTTCTCTGCTAGAACGGATTTGATTACGAAGCAGAAAAAGGTTCCAATTGATCTCATCAATGAATATTAACACTTTCCCTGGCCCATTCGACCCCTCATGGCTTATAGGTGAGTTCTCCTGTCATCTTTGTTAGTGTAATTGGCTCTGGAGGAACTTTTTTGTTTACATTTTGAAGTCTAAGTAGTAATGAATACTTTAAATACTTGTAAAAACATTAAATTTATTTTTAACTTTGGATTTTATCGCTGTAGAAGTAATAGGAGAGCTGGCTTCTACGTACGCCAACGCTCTTTCAACATGTCCTTCGCTTAATTTGACCTCTAGTAACCGCCACGTGTTTTAAGAAATTCTTCCAGTTTCTTCCACCGGGCTGAGGATCCCATGTGCCGTTGGAGTGGGTACGCCGTTTACATTTGCGACGGCATTTCCGTCAGCATCTACTCGAGCAGCAGAGATGGCACGGGGCCTGGTGCAGTTCTGGGACCCTCCTGGCGAACTCCGTGTGTTGAGCCTCATCTCTCTCCATGTTTCTTCCCAATTGAGTCTCCATTTATTCTTGTCACTTGAATCAGACTCCATTTTGTGCACCTGCGCTCAATGGTAACGTCTTGAACGGCCTGCATATTTCTATTCAGAAATCTTGCTCGCGACAATCCTAGAAGTCTTCGTGGGTAATATTGGTAGGTGTAGTATCAAAAATGTTTAAAAATATCTGTACCGATAGCATTTCTTAAGTCGGAATCTTTAAACGTAACAATAAGGAGTAAAATCTATGCCTTTATACTACACCATTTGACCAACTGTTTAGAATAGATATGAACACAACTTAGAGCCAGCAATACGTATCGCCTTTCAACACTTGTGTGAGGACAGCGTCGCATTCTTGCCGAAAATTTTCTCGATTTGTACGTCTCCGAACTGGCCGAACACGAAAATCTGGGACGACTTGAAGCCGAGGCGTCGCAGGCCGTGGCAGCAGCACAGGGACATGTTCGGCCCGCCACAGATCAGGATCTGGTCGAGACGTATGTGGTGTATAACTTTTGGCATGTAAAATCAAATCATATATACAACAAAAACTGCACGTGTTGTGGCAGTATGTATGTTACATAGATTGCATGAATATAAAATTACTGAGAATTGTATCCCTTGTGCAGAGGTTGCTTGATTGTCAGGCTAGAAATTTTTCGTTTATATTTTGTGATGAGGTGAATGGGCCGAGGGAAGACGATGAACGAATTAGGCTAAAATGTGCTTCACTTTCATAGTTTTTGCATTGATTTAATTATTTTCGAGCACAATACAGAAGTCTTATCTAATGTGGGTATGCCTGAAGTGCAAAAACGTAAAGGCTCACTTCCCAATGAGCTGTTGACAGATTTCAAAATGACAGGCAGCCGAATACTGTTGGTTGATTTGTTGAGGCATGAGAATTTGAGACACCAAGGCTGCCTTTATGTCCAAGCGGATAAATTGTTACCCACCTGTAAATTGTAATTTGCTACTTACCCTTCACTTGTTACATGTAGATAGGGTGCTTGCGAGTAATACCTCCTAAATCAAAGTTTCCTTTTGGACTACATATTACGAGAATGTTCTTCAGTAACTTACGTCGTATTTCTAAACTTAATTATGGTAAACGAAAAGCATCTTCATTTGAGAGTGATAACTGAGTGTGTTTTGATGCAAAGGAAATAGAAACACTTAAAGTTTTCGAAACAAAATAAAATACTCATCGTATTACCCACCTTGTGCTGCGCTGTCATGTTTTTGGTGACGTGCTTGTCGAGTTTAGCATGGTCAATGAATCCGTCTTCGCCCTCCCAGTCGTCAGGAACTTCCCCAAGAGTGTAAACTACCTTGAAGTTTTTCTTGGTAGCTTATCAGGGATAGGAAATTTAGGTTAAAAAAGAGAAACGATACATGTCATTGTACAGTTATCCCGGTGACAAATCCAAATATTCGGGTGGAGTAATTCAGATCCAATTAGAAATTCGATCACCTATAAATTAATTTTACGAATAACTGGACGTTGAAAATATAAGAGGACATTTTACTTGTGAATAATAGAATAGAATTATTACGGGGAGGGAGAAATACTAGTGATGCTAATAGTTCACAGGTCATGGATGTTATCTATACCTTATACAGTAAAATGATGGAAGGAGAGAGAGAGTGGGAATGTTGGGATTGTTAATTTTTGGAAACTTTTTTTAAATTTGTGGATCCCTCGATGATCTTGACCTGGCCGTAATTCAAAAAATGTGTCACCCTCTAATGACCAAAATGACCCATATGTCCACATTGATTAAATAAAGAGTAACTCAGTATCGGCCAAGCAGACCTTACGGTCCAGTCGCGTGAGCACGCTGCAACTTTTTTGTAAAAACTAAACGCAGTCTCATTGCTTACGCATACATACGCCTGGCTAGTACTTTTATGCATTGCTAAATACAGCTACATCGCAATACAGCTTGAGTCGTTAATGAGTTGAAATGCGACAGATGTCCGTGGGGTCAAATGGTAAACATAATTGGGTCAATTTAGGTCGTTAATGGGTTAGATGAGACAACTGTCTACAGAGTCAAATGGTAAACAACGTCGAAGAAGGTTCGTTCCTTCTACGCTGTCTCAATGACATAAGAAGGGTTCGGATCAGGAAGCACTTTCGTCAAAAATACATACTAAGATCTGTCAAGTCATTTTGGAACAGTGAAAGATTTTTATTCATAGGCAGGTTACAGGAGATAATAATTAACGGATTGTAGAAACAATGCATCTGGTAATGAATTTAGGGAAATTAGAATTTTCAAGCTTCTCATCAGGCGAGCAGTTTTGATTAGAATACAATCTCATATATGGCGCACCCTAGAGGAATAGCAGCGGGGATGACTGAAAGTTTCGTTTCGAATTCATTAAGATTATTCACACCAACCAGCATAGTGGTCGAGCTCGCTCTTGTAGAGGATGTCGTGGTCTGTCT
>VOMN01108868.1:0-11052 GCA_014899125.1 Orchestia grillus | reverse complement strand
AAGGCTGCGCACAAAGCAGCACATTCGTTTCGGCGAGATGTGTGTTGTGCCAACGTTCAATGCGAGGGCAGCTGGCAGTATTCGAACTAGACATGAACAGTCCTTCTCAGAGATGGGACCCAAACTCTTCAACTCTTTGTCAAAAGATCTGAGAGAGTTCAATGATTCCCAGCCCGTTTTCAAGACGAAGCTGGATAACTTTCTACAAACTATCCCCGATCGGCCTCCTTTGCCTAGCTATCATCAAACACCAGATGGAAACAGTATCATTCAACAGCTTACGGATATGTAAAGGCACACCATCTACACAAAGGTGCGGCATCCCGGTGTGGCGGGGGCGTGAAAGTCAAAATATCTCCAAGTATTTCCAAGAAAGTACATGCAAACAAATTCAATAAGACAGATGAAGATTTTTTCAAAACACTGACGGTAGCCTTGTGTATACATATGTACATGCATTAAGACTGGATTTAACTTTCTACTTAGAACTCGCCGCAGCCTTGTGAATACAATTAGGCCCATGCGATAAGACTGTATTTAGCTTTTTATGAATAGCCAGCAGCATATTCATGAAAAAGTCCGTAAAGATTTTTAGTGTGTCTACTCGTATACAAAGTTAAACTAAGTCTCACCCGTTGAAGATATAAAAACTTCAGGCGCTTCAATAAATTCGTTCTTTTATGGGAATAGCTTATTGCCCATAAAAATCGTAAAACACACAAATCATGATAATAAGTAGAAACAATACCAAGTGCTTTCAGAGAAAGAGGCAAAATTTCACAATTCATATTATTCAAGTTTTGGACAGATGTTCTAGAAGTGTTCGTCCATGCATTGTCGAGCAGCCAAATTAGCTCCTCCTTGTTCAGTACTATAAAAAGGTTTTTCTGAATTTTTTTGTACATGCACAAGAACTTGATTTCAAGGATCTCCTGTAATGAATTCATCGTAAATTAGCAGAGAGTAGTTTTTCATGGACTTTTATTGCGAAGCTGCAACAAGAGCACCCTAGACGACAGACGTGGATTTGATTTCACCTGACGTAGCCAGCGAGTCGAGCATCATCACGACCAGGAGGAGGAGGATGAAGGTGCGTCCTCTATTGGGCCTCACGCGTGTCACCACCTCGACGTTCTGGCTCATGTGCTCGAGGCTGCACGCAATGCAGCGGTCTCCCTGTTCAGCAGATAAAGAAAATGAAAGATCCATTCGTTATTTTTGGATTCTTTCGTGTCTTCACGCTGTCCACATCTGCGTATAATCGCCCTATAGTAACTGAGAGCAACTATATCTTTTTAACTTCATATTCAAATAAATCTAGTTCAAATTAGAATAGATAAATTTCAAATTAAATTCAGTCATAGTCAGCTTAAAATGAATCAGAATAAATTAAAATGAATTGATTTCATTTATTTTAGGAATTCAAATTTATATTCAAACAAAAATATTCGAAATATTTGGATTTGTATTCGAACTAAATGAGTCAAGTTCAATAAAAAATATAATTACGATAGTATTTCAATTTAAACTGCTGAAATGATTCAATATAATTAGTTAATTCAGTTAAATTAATTCGATCAACTTATATTGTTGTTAATGAGTAAAATAGGAAAGTAAATTAAAGCGATTACTTATATCACTGTTAAAGAGAAAAACAAGAAGGATTGAATCCAGTAATACTACTTTGAAGGGTCACTAAATACGTTATTTATATTTGTCACTCATATATTCAATATAGAACAGTATGTTGAAACCTATATGTTCATAAACATACGGCTTCCGTCAGGCTTTTGTGCAAAATAACTTTTTCTCAACCTTAATTCAATATGTATCAGTCACAATTAAATTTTGGAAGGTGCCTCCATGTATTGTCTTAACTCTTATTCAAGAGTTTCACATTGGCCAGTCCAATATTTAGGTTTAAATGTATTTAATTTATATGAATTTTAATCGTGCCACAGTTTTGTGCACCGACGTGAAAAATATGAAGTACTAGATTTTGAAAATTTCAGATAACATTAAAGATACTGAAATTAGATAACAAACATTTTAACAACGATAGTTTTTAAGCACACTTTACAGGAAGCATGTTAATGATCAATGTATTCTCCGCATGTTTCAACAATAGCCAGGAGACGTCTGTCCACGGATTTGGTCAAATTTGAAAGTTCATTCCAGTAATACTTTAAACATAAGTTGCAAGTTCACTTCACCGGTAATAATTTGTGAAAATTAACGTTCCGATTGGGGAACATGTTGCTTAAGCATTGACCTCAGGTTCTCAATAGGAATAAGATCAGGAGAACATGTTGGCCATTTCATCAGTCAGTCATCTTTGAACCCAAGAGTATGCAAATGTTCTATTGTAGCCTTTCCAGCATGTTACAGAGCGTTATTATGAATAAAAACAGGCTTTTTTGCTGACAGGAGAACGTCTCCGGATCCATGGAATGACTATCTGCTTCAGCAAGTCGACATATGTAGCTGCAGTCAGTTTTATGCCTTCAGGGATTTTAAAAGTACCCACTAACTCATTGCCAAGTCGAGTTTTGCCATACTTTTCATTATTACCCGAAATTGAGTCGTTTTCGATACCAGGCAAAGTCCAACCTCCTCAAAAAAATTTTGCTCGTTGAGTGAGGGCTTCTATGTTCTTGCCCTTTCATTTTGTCCAAATCACATCTAGCCAGACCTTACATTTTCCTTTGTTTTGCTTTTCGACAATGTCTTCAGAATTGCTGAGATACCTTTTCAAAGATGGACATCACTGCCAAATGTAACACCTATATCTCTCACATAATCACCATCAGCTAATTCAAACGCTTTCTTCGCCTTTTTTGCCATTAGAGGCACTTAGAGTGACTTATTTTAACAGAAACCTTGCAAGGTTCAAAAACCAAGCACGGTCCTCAAACAAAAGAGGTCTAGGAAAAACGAGTAAGCTCGCTCATATCAAGGTTTTTTCTTACCTTTAAATCGAACATTTGATGAGTTTCCTCGTTCAAAGTCGAAAAATTGTAGTTCAATGAAAATTCGCTAACTTGTTCTTACCGGAAAAAGAATTAATAGGAAAAATTACGTTTTCTATCAAAACAAGTGATCATTCATAATAATAGCAAAATTGTAATTATAGTCTAAATTCATCTGATTTTCCGGAGATTTCATTTTTTGCCCTATGTTTTGTTTTACGGATGTGATGGAATATTACTTCGCACTCATCAGTTCTTTTTCCCAATAGGAAGCGGTAGGTGCGGGAGTTGACATGTCCGTTAGTCTCCACCTGCTCCCTCTGCTTCCAGTCGACTCCTGAATAATTGGTTTCTAGAATAATAATAATTTTAACGTGGTGATGAATTCTTTTTATTCGTAATTAGGTAACTCGAATTCCCTAATTTCCAAGGTCTCATACTTTTATCGCTTGACGACGCTAACATGAGTAATTTATTCTAATTAACACTTGCATTAGAATTAATCTCCGCAAAACATTCTGTACTTCAGCTAGATACTAAAAAATACTCCGTCTTTGACAACAGACCTGCAAACCATAGTAAGCTCATAGATTAAAAGGTTAATGACTTAAAATATCCACAGGTTTCAGCTGTCAAGTTTCATAACTCGTGTGTTGAGTTAGCATGGTGTCAGATGCCCACTATTCCTTTCGAAATGTTCAAAGAGAGCTCCAATAGTTCTGTACCTTTACCTAAATCCTAAGCATTCTGCTTCTGTAGTGGGAATAGCGTGGCCTTAAAAGTGTCGATAGATATTCAAAATTGAAATCTCTTTTTTGCATATTTGAAATTATTTTGGAGCAAACATTCCAAAGACATTGCCATTGAGTTGTTTTGCTAACTGAGCGTCATCTAAAAGATAACCCTTGACACAGTAAGACAAATTTTATATATCTAAAGAGCTATAAAATGAAAAAACGGATTCACTTCAAGCTCGATTTCAATGTAGGAAAAGGTGCAAATCAGAGCCCAAGTTGGACGGTATCAAATGAGAAGCCGGTATCTTGCAAGAGACAAATTTATTGGATCAGTATGGGGCTCCTATTGATTTCGAAGGTAAATTCTCGTAATTAAAGTAAAAGTGAAGTATAGAAGTCTGAATACTTGTGCCATCCTTCACAAGCGAAATAATCATCACTACTCCGATACGGTCCCACAAAATGGCGAGCACAATTTTTTCTTTTCCCAATTTTTAACCGCAGGCCTAACTTGGAACTATAATTCAAATCGTTTCCATAACATAGACTGGATTTCAGACCAGTCTAGAGTCGTAGTCACAAACCCAAGCTTAATTATGTGTGATAACTTCATAAAAAATAGGGGTCCTGATTTTCTTCATGTATATTCACATGAGTCGTTAGGAATTGACTAGTTCTTTTTTCTGAAAAGGAATAAGTAGGATGAGAATCTACCATGCAGGTACTTCGGCACAATTTCAAAGCGTCTTAAATGATATTTTTCGTTGACTCTATATTCATTTTCAACATTTAAGACTACTGTTGTCAGCTTCCTAAAATATAAGCCTCCAGTTGACAGATGAAGAATTCACTAATAGCGGAGTGGGGACGCTAAGAAATAGGAGTTGATTCAACTATCTTTCTGCCATAACCGAACTGGTACTACCTAGGTTTGACAACTTCATATGATGGGCATCACCTACATTCTCTAAATGTGCGAAGATTTCTTTGGCATCAGCACTCTTATAGTCAGGGGACAGAAATAGTTGCAACAATGAGACTTCATTTTACATGAAGCATCTAGCTAGCCAATGTTCGTGGAACTCAAGCACAATACACATTTCAAAATTTAGAGTGGAAATATTAAACAAAATTTATCTGTTCACAAGTATACGATCATATATAAACACAAAACGAGAATGCCAAAAGACAAAAATATTCAACCAAAACAGCGTCCTATGTTTACGATTTAGTTGCAAAACCTATGTCGGCAATTAATGCTTGGAAACGGTTTTCTATGATGAAGTTGAGCGTTCGCAAGCTTGTGGTGGTATATGAGCTCATTCTTCTACGCATATTTTTCAGTTCTTCAAGATTCATCGGACTTCTTTGGGATAATGGTCATTCTTCTTCTGCGTTCCCCAAAAATGGTCTGTAGGATCGGGGTGCGAGGAGTGGTTTCGTCAAGAGAAAACGTTGAATTTGTTTTTCATAAACCACCCTGATATGAATTTTGCCTTACATTTTGTATTGTTATCTTGCTGTAAAGCGTATTTAGATCTTTAGAATGAACGCTTCGTACTTGGAATGAGACTGATCTCCAATATTTCAGGGAACATGGTCCAATCACTGTCCTCATCAATGACGTGGAGTGTACCAGTGTCACGTGCTGTGAAACCACTCAAAACCGTTATACTGCCATCTTTGTGCTTCACAGTTGGGCTGGCATTGAGCCTCTCATAATCTGTTCCCCATGTTCTCCTCACATGACGAACGGAGTTTCGACCAAACAAATTCAATATTGGTTTTACCAGACAAAATAAAAGTTTTCTTAAATGCTTGTCCTTTTTCCTCGTATTCTTTTGCAAAACTTAGTGGACCTACAATTTGGTTTTTGGACAACATAGGAGTTTTACGGGGTGCGAAACATTTTATTCCATTGCTGTAAAGTTCTTTACTACTGGTTATTTCACTCACTTCTGTCACGGAGGCTTCCTCGTCAGTTTTAAATTGTTCATTTGCTATTATGGGCTCATTTTTGAATTTTCCTCATTAAAATTCGACGAGACTAGAGACCAATCATCCGTGGAGCACCTTACCTAGGTTTGTTAATAGATTAGCTAAATTTTTAAACATTAATTTACACCTTCAAGCTCAGACAAGTCTAAAACACTCTTTAATGCATAATTGAACTCATTTTAAAGTATGGAACATTTATCTGTGTAAAAATCTTTCTGCCTGATATTCCCTCATAACGGAGCTGAAATATTCGCTTCTGTAGGTATTCTGAGCCTTCGTAGGTGACTGCATACTACAACGGCTCATCAGAGACTGACAGTCAAAATCCGTATCAAACAAAATACATTTTCCTTATAGAAACATCTAGAATGTTTTGCAAGTGATTCAGATTCAATATAACCGAATAAATGCTATAATAATAGTATGAAAGTTATTCTACGGAAATGTTCGAACATTTATGTCACGTGCCATATACGGAGTGATTTTAGTGCATACGACGCAGTTCAGTTGTAAAGTTCCATACATTGATTTACAATTCTACTTTGATAGCTTTAATTTGTGTTCTGTGGAGTTATTAAGTATGTTGGCTTTCCTACCGTATAATAAATGGATTTGAAAGTGAACAATTAATTGTGTCTCCACTGTGAATAAAAAATCTTGACCACTACTGAATAATGAAATAGTTGTAACTTCATTTCAATACTGTATATGAGAAAATTAATTGCTATTGACATCAGGACTGGAAATGATCATGTAATTTCCGTTTTCGCGTAACAATTCACTAGAAAAATTTCCGCGTGACATTACCCCAAGTAAGCAAAAAAATATTAAAACTTTGAAGAATGCCTCCAGTAGAAAGTAAAAGTCACTCTAGCATGGTCAATACGTACGACATAAACGCTATTGAAATCAAACTTTGATCAATAACTAGGAGGAAACCCTAAACTGTCCACATTTACTTACTAATTCAATTTACAAAGCCATGGCAAGTTATCATGTGCCCATGACGAATCTTAGGAAAAATATCCATATAGCTGCAAATTCAATACAAGAAGCCTGAATTCGGATCCATTCAGTTACGAGATTAAAAATAAAAAATTAAGAATGAATAAATATTTTTCCCCATAATGTGAATAAATGCATCCTAACGTACTATTTCAATCTATATTTATTGAAATTAAAATACAGGGTGTGAATGCTGTTTGACAACGTGTCGTTTTAGTTCATTACACACTCGAATCACTTTCTAACTTTTTATTTTTATATCAGATAACTCAATGAAAAAAGGATGTTAACCCAAGAAATAAGGAGACACGCGGTCATAGTAGTTTTATTTGCAACTATTTTCGTTTTAAGAGTTGTGCTTACTGAAGATCATGCCATGTCACATTACATTTTTCCTTAAAGTCTTAGAGTTAAAGCTGCTGGCTACATTAACGTTCTAAAAACGGTTGTTAAGTCCTGGATAGATAAAGTATCCAACTGAAAAGTTCCTTATTGAAAATCAAGGACGTATCACGGATGGATTAGGGAAGACACGGTCGATTATGGACGAATTAAAAGCAAATCTGTCGTCTCGACCTCAAAACCCTTCCGTCTCGCTTATATTTACGCACGGCCGAACAAAGACGTAAAATTCGAAGCTGACCGTCCGTGGCTTATGGCCAAAAATGTATCGGTTGTTTTTGGTCGCAATATCTGAGAGCGGCCAGCCGCGATTTAAAGCCTTACAATCATCGGCAAATCTTGGCCGTGCAACGGACGGACATCTTCCATTGAACTTGATTTCATTATTGCTTTGCGCTAAGCTGATCGAGTTTGAAACAATATCCCCTTCCCACTGTCATGACGCTCAATTCGTACTTGGTTCGAATGAAGGACCTTAAACTAGGTCCGTCCTTACACTAGGAAGGACTTAATACTAGGTACGGAAGATAGTCTGAGTTTCTGAATTTACCACCTCAACCTTTGGTACTATATCTTATATATTCTGGCATATTGCATCTCTTACATCATCGATGGGAAAAACAATAATACAAACATCAATGATAATAACATAAACGGATGAAAAATGCGATTATTAAAGTTAACTTTCATAAATGCAGATAAAATGTTTGCCCAATATTAAAAGGTAAATGAAGACTAGCAAAAAATATTGACTCTAGTAGTACGATTAGCTCGAGTACATTCCGATCAAGAAAGAGGCGCATGAAAATGTAAAGCATACCAAGAAAATAATACGCGATAAATAATGGAACAAAGTATTTCTCGCATCGGTATTTTAACAGCGCATGCAACTAACATGATGTTTTCCAGCGCCAGCAACATATAATACAAAAGGCGAGTGACGTGCTGCGCCTCAATCGCTACGACAAACGATCCAACCAGCGCAGATCCTGCCATGGACATTTAGAGACAATTCGAATGTCCTCGTACATCTTGGTGCACNAGGAAATTTTCATTCTTGCTCGTGAACAAATATCCACGACAGGACTGCGTAGTATCAAATGTTTGAAGATTCGTGGACATATTTGTCTTCCAGGTAAGTTAGTTTCAAATGAGCAAATACGTCTTCATTCTATGTTTCATATTCAGGGAATTATAATTGCTAGATCATTTATTTGCGTTTCTAAGATAACGAAAAAGGTTTTGCCTGCTACAATGCTTACCAATATTAAATACTAAGCATGTAGCACGCCACTTAAATTAAGGTAAATTATTTTTTCTATTTATCTGCTCGGGATTAAGACGAGGTAGTGAAATCGACTTAGCGTGACCAAACGATATGTATTTATGCATTATTTGAATAGGAAAGCGGGTGAAAAATTTAAAGTTTTGAAGAATAATAAGCAAAGGTAAATAAAGTTACTTCCCTTACATCGTTTCTACATATATGATATCAGAATAATTTTTCACTCATTCAATACCAGATTACAAATCCACATCTTGGCTTATATCAAATATTCTAGCCTACTTTTCATGTTATGTCAGCATTTCAAGGTATTTCTCACACGAAGTCAAAAAATTTAGGCCCACTTCCCTTTCCATTGTTAAAAATCCAAACCCGTTTACTCCCATGTCAGAATTTTCAGTCCACTCCAGAGCCTACGTCAGAACTTAAGCCTATCGCATATTTTCGTCACATATCGATTTTCAATGTATTTGATGGTTAAAATATGAAGTAATGTGATGTATTATACCGGTAATGTTTGATATAGTTATAATATGTTATATTTTGGGATGTTATTTTTTATGATTCAAAGGGATATGTCATATATAGCATGGTATAGATGTATATCAATAAGTATGATATATTTCATATTGTATTGTATTAATTTTTTCAATTATTTTATTGTTTGTTCATTTTTATTTATTTTTTGGGTAGGAATAATAAATATTATCATGTGGTATTATATCTTATAGATTCTGGTATATTAGATCTCTTACATTTTATGAATGGATATTTATTATGCGTGCGTGAATTGTACAGTATAACAATGTATTGTATGGTATTCTTTTTTATCTCGTTTTTAGAATTACATTTTTTTTTAGAATGCAGTGGCTTAGATTGCAGTGAAGTATACTACATAGCACTACAATATATTGCACTATATTACTCTACCTTGCACCACATTACTTTACATTGTACTATGTTGCTCTGCCTTGCACTGCATCATTCTTCCTTGAATTACATTATTCTGCTTTGCACCAAATTATTCTACCTCGCGCTACATTATTCTGTCTTGCACTACAATATTCATCCTTTCACTATATTAATCTACCTTGCACTCTTCATCACTCGGCCTAACGTTATATAACTCTGCCTTGAACTAAACTAAAATTACTCTGTTTTGCACTATACTCATATAACTCTGCCTTGTACTATATTGCCATGCGTTACATTTCACAGTATTGTACTACTCTGCTTTGTTCTTTACCACGCTGCCCTTGTATAGACCGCTAATGCGCGGTCTGTTATAGACAGCTAATGCGCTAATGCGCTCTGCACTACACTATGCACTACCTTTGTACTGCACCACCTTCTCTACTGAACTACCAACGCATTGCTCTACTACTGTCCCTGAACTACCATTGCATTGCACCACCACCGTACTTCACTACGCCTACACCTCACTACCCCAGCACTTCACTACTACTGCTCTTTGCCACTACTGCACTACACTAGCACTGCACAGCACTATCACTGCACTGCACTACCACTGCACTGCTCTAGTATTGCCCTGTCCTGGCATTGCAGTGTTACCAAAATGCCATTTCTTATTCGTCTTTTCTTCCCCTTCTTTCTTAACGTGCTGTTTCAATGCGCATGGGATCTTGTGCGGGAACACATCTTGTGCATAAATTCCCCGTTTTCTCAAGTCATTACTAAATGGTCCCTACTCTTTTGGTGCGAGATAGTCTGAGTTTCTGAAGCGCTACTTTCACTATTACTACTACTACTACTTCTACCAAAACCCTGGCCTATTTTCCACTGCACTACCAATGTCACTGCTCTGCCACTGTTACTGCTCTACAACTTTTATTGCTTTACCTTTCTGGCTACTCTACCTCTGTCACTGCCCTACCACTGTTGATGCTCTACCACTATTAAAGCTCTACCACTGCTGATGTTCTATGACTGTCGTTGCTTTACCTCTGTTGCTGCGCTACAGATATTACTGCTCTACCTCTGTTACTGTTCTACCTCTGTTACTCTTCTACCTCTGTTACCGCTCTACTGATGTTGCTACTCTACCTCTGCTCTACAAGGCTTCCCTCGTAATAGCCCATTGGATTTAAATTTAGCGTGTTTGGGGGCGTTTTGAATTTGGCGTAAATCGTTTTACGTTCGATCTATGACTTTGTAACAAGATACTGTCTTGCTGAAAAGCACATGACTCTATTAAAAATCAAGGACGTATCGCTGATGAATTACGAACGATCAAGCGCTAACTTAGGAACGTATCGCCGATGAATCATCGGTGAATTCCCGATGAAATGTCCATTATTTAGTCTAAATTATCTGCCTCAATAAGTCCGCGGCAAAATGCGTCGCTCGTCTATACCACGTCCCTGATCGGCCCTGCTCGTCCATGATAGTCCCTTGACGGCCCATTTCACCGGCGATACGCCTTTGATTCGCCCATGGCCGTTCTTGAATTTTGTATTAAACACAACTCTCGGACGCGCACAGCCATGACTCGTCTGAGAATCACCCTGAGTTTTATATATATATATGGCCCTCTCTCTCTCTCTATATATATATATATATATACATATATGGGAAACTGTTCTTCCTTGTGTGGAAAACCCTTGTATTATAGAGTCGAAATGTAAAGTCAACTCAA
>VOMN01108865.1:0-13947 GCA_014899125.1 Orchestia grillus | reverse complement strand
TTCTGCAGTCATATCAATTTGAACTCCGATGTACTTTTTTGCGGGACACCCCGTATTCGTCAAAATAAGTAAAATGTTTAAGACCCATACGCAGGGTACGAAAGACCTCACCTATTTGCAAGGCACTTGAAATTCTACAATCAAACAATTCTCGTGTGAAACATATTCAGCAATCGGAACCTCGTCACGTGCCCTAGCATGCACACGCTGCTCCAGAACGAACAACGAGCCAATTTCACGAGGATCTAATTTTTTAAAACCCTCTGCCAAAGCCAGAGTACAGCTTGAATAAAGGACCCCTAAATCGGTCCATTGCTGCAGCGTCCCCATCTGTTGGTAAGTCCTGATATCAGCGAGCGATGTATAGGCTTGAACGTTTGGCAGGTTTGCTTCGTGACGAAGAGCGTGAATTTCTTATGGTTTCGTTTCATTTAACAGAGAAATGGGCTTACACAGCTAGACAAATTCATGCTCTTTTTAGCTCACATTGAAAGATAAGAGGACTGTCCCTATCTCTCGTGATGTTGCACAATTTGATGTATTTTATTCATTTTATTTGGGCTTTCAGTATGCAACGCTCCACAGAGCTGGTCTTTAAAATGTTCATGATGCAAAAGCAGAATATGAAAGGGATTTTCTCGTAGGTAAATTTGTCGGGTGAGTCGCGTGAAGCTGGCGTTGCAGGCTCCTGATCTCAAAATAAATAAATTAGTGATGTGAAATAGAAAACGTGTCAAAATCGTCAGGATTTCCACATGACGTCGAGAAAATGTTCTTCTTCGAAACTATTTTTTTTAAGCAGATTGTTTAAATTTACTTCAAAACAGATCAAAGTTTAAATATACATGTTGACGAGCATCGTGTTTTTCTAAAAATTGTTCTTAAATAAATGTTGCAATTTCACATTCAATGACAATAAGTTATATTCTTCTCGCGTTGTTCTACGCATTAACATCCAAAACATTATGTTGCCATAGTTTTGACAAAAATCGATTATCAAAAGCAACTATATCGTTTGGCGAAACATTGTTATAAGTTGTGAGATACTCATTTTGAAAATGATGCATCGCAATCTGAACATGAATATTGCAATCCTGCTCCTTATAAACGTGGACGTTCGAAGTTGAAGTTTAATTATTGATAATTATCAAAAAATGTTTTAGCGTCGTTCCAGGCAACAATCACCACAACATCCTGTAAGCATATTTAAGACGAGATTCATGCCCAAAAAAAATATTTTAATGTATAGAGCAAGGTTATCCTTCATCATATATATGAGTAGTTGACGTACAAGGTTAAAAAATGAACGTCTGAAATTGTATGTCAAAAATGAACGAAACCATAAGCAAAATCAAAGAGTTTTTCTTTTCGTGTTCGACGTATTAAGAAATTGAAAGATGAAGCAAATTTACGCCAACTTGCGATGCCGAAACCAATGTTTTCCGTTAGCCAACATACAAGTAATTTTAAATCAGGTGACTGCAGGTCTGATGAGCTTATTTTTGAGGGCACAATTTATGGCAATAATTGAACGCTGCGGTCAAAATTAATTCCTACGGAATTATCTCAGCTCGGGCCGATGATAATCTGATTAAATTACTTTCAGCCCTTGTTTCTGAAGATGAAGCTAGCAAAATACGAGCTCAGGGGCATTTCCCGCTTGCACAGATCTGCAAATGCAGAATTATTGAAATAATTACGTGAGCTATTGCAGTGATTACGAATTGCTTACTACGATGGAAAGGTGTCAGTCTGCTCGTCTAGTGTGACCCCAGATTGTTGAGGCTGTCGTCACGCCTCAGAATGCACAGCCTATATAGTACAAAGCTCAACCGTTTTATTTGAATTTGCCTCTAAGATTATCTCGATTAACAGTCGAATACCTAAACATTCTAAATCTATTTCAGTACAATACAGTGGTAAGATGAGATCTTAACAAAATTTAAATGTTATCAATAAAGCAAATTCCTGTGAAAATCCCCCGCTCCTGAGCATGAACTGCCCTTCACATTCAGTTCAAAACTCGGATCATTACACCAAGGTTTCATGTCACGCCCAACGCTCCTAATACGTGAATATGATGGATGACTCCTGCTAAAATACACAGAATTTTACTCGTCTCTTGAAATCCACCTATTCAACAATTCTATATACGAACGAGCTCACCGTTGTGCACTGGAATAATGTGTTGAACGCATGCAGCTAACTCTGTACCCTGTACCCCCCCAGCTCTGCTCGCAGTCTGAGATACCGTGAGGGAATTGTTGATTTATTATTCACACTATTGACTGAGCAAGCACTCCATGGCATGATCACTCTATTTAATGATTTCAATTCCACGTTGTTATCGGAGAACTGTCTTTTTTATTCTCATCCGTGCTTGCCAATAAACCAGCGCACTCTTCAATAATTTTGTCGCCATCAGCTGCGCACCAAGTTATTTGTCATTGATGTTCCGGTCGCAATATTTTATTTACATTGTTTGGGTTACACTTCTCAACAAGCTTGTATGTTGTTTCTAATTCACGCATATACACGTGCATGTTGAGGTACAGTTAACTATTTCCAGCTCAATATTTGAGAGCGATTTTTTTTTGTCTTCATATACTGGATTTAAAATAGAGGAAGAAAATCTGAAATCGCGCTGCCAGCCATCTCTCTTCTTCCTGTTCTACACAAATAATTTTATATTTATCGCGACAATTTTCAGAGCACTTAAATTTCCAGTTTTGCGACACACAAAAACGAACTATTTGCCATCTTTCAACCTGTACATCAAAGTCAGGCGAGAAATACACAAATCAGAACACTTTAAACCATCGAATACTACAGAGACACCTCAGTCGCGGTTCAATTTGTGTTTGTTATTTTTAGGCTATTATTTTTCCTTTTTAGGCTATTATTTTTCCTCAGTCAGAGAACTATTCAGACTCTCTTGGCTCATCAAGCGAGGGAGTGTTACACGCCTGGCGCCACTCTAATTAACGCACTAATCATCTAAACTGATCACTCGAACACTTAAGTACTCCATCTAAATTACGCGTGAACAACATATTTAAGTTTTGAATTAATTTGAAGAACTGCTTATGAGCTCACGATTTAAAGAAAAACTGAAAGTGTAACTCAATCGTCTAGTAACAAAACTTTAATAATTAAACAGTCTGGCAGCCAAAGGGCTGCAGCCCTTTGTTTCAAGAACAAAATATCGTTTAAGTATTTGTGAGGTGTTCACAGCACAAGGGTGCACCCCCATGAACCAGTCGATACCTATCGACACTGTTCAATTCTTCAATTAGTAGGCATTGTGAGACTGAAAGCCACATTTTTAAACTACAAATGTTAACGTTACATATTCCACCCATCGCATTTCTGACCTTCGTATTGTAGAACCCTTATATATTGCCAGGAACCGTTCGTTCGTCAATGAGTGAGGCTCGGCTGAACAATTGACTGTTGTAATTTTAGTCTGGGGATATTAGATTCTATTATCTTTTACTTACTAGTAATACTGTCGCATTTTACAACGTACAAATTACCCATTGTTGTTCTAAATAAGTGTTTTGTTTCACAGAAGATAGATTTTCCATACTCCAAAACGTTTGTTTTTATCATGATGGTTTTTCCGACTTGGTCCTTCTTTTTATCCTGAGGACGAGATTCTCGAATCTTCAACCTACATCTAATATAATCGAAGGGCGGTAGACAGACGCAAAGCCTGCTTAAAAACAAACGTTTTTAGTGCGGATAAATTTAATTGGTCCATAATTCAAATTTATATTCATTATTTAAATTTTACGTGGTATTTAATCTACTTTTACTTCCTTGTATAGAGAGTCGTTATCCACATAGAGCGTTACGTTGCTCCCAGCAAACAACCGCTTTAGAGTCGTCCTTTGCATAGAGTGGTATCAACTAGAGTGTGATTGTTTTAAACAGCACAAAATATGTTTGCGCCATGCGAAACAAAGAGAGTGCGTTTTAAGAAGTGAATAAAAAGATAGGGAAGTTGTTTTGTACACCTAATATAGCGATCTATGAGGGGACGACTGTATACGTATCTCATTTTGTAACACGAAAAATACAATCGAACAAAGCTTATGTCAGTTTTTGTTTACAGAGCCTGTTATTATGTTCATTTATATTTCAATGTTAATGGCTGACTTATCTCAATCGTTAATAGATTCTATTCACGTCACTGACAACACAGGGACATCTGAGGGTAGACCGCATAGGAACGCCTCTCAGGTGACTAAGGATAGGGAGTGGTCGAGGTCGTTGGGTTCGTCTGTCGTAGGCTACGGGACAGGCGTCTCCATGGGGCGCTGTTAAGTTACTTCGCTATAGATAAGCCTTCATTATTTGTGTCTTTCGCGTCCATTTTACCTCCGTCAATATTTACACCTTCTTCGATATCTCTCTTTTTCTCTTCTTCCTCTTAATTTTTAAGGTGTTGTTTCTATGCGCAGAGAATCCTGTGTGTGGAACACACGTTGTGCATAGATTCCCCTTTTTCTTTAGTCCATTCTAAACAGTCCCTTCTCTTTCGGTGCGACATAGAATTGCTGAAGGGTCTGCAATCTATACTTCTACCACTACTACTCAGCCGGCAACAAATGCCTGTACTAAGTTCACAGGAATTCGTTTTTGCCTCGGAAAATAACGCATTTCGGCGCTTGCCAGCAGCCGTTGTCCGAGTTGTGTGAGTATTCAATGGGATTTTTCCTGGGATTTTTAGGAGGATGAAAGTCTTTTGGAGCCGCTTGTCTTACCGCTGGATGAATTGTGAGCTTTGCAGGTGCATATCAATGAACCTGAATCAACCCTGGCTCAGGTAATGATTTACTTCCAGCTGCAAATCTTCCAGAAAAGTTGAGTGCCTAAATATTTGCACAACTTTTCCGGAACGTGAGTGAAAAAACAACACGCTGGAAATAAGAAAAATTCACTGGTCCACTAACACCCCATCGCTCTCATTTTGGGCAGCGCTATTAAAAAACCTGGACCAGAGCGCTGAATAAATTGGCAAGTTCGCTTTCAAGTTTTCACCTAAATTTCTAGGACGAGCCAAGGACCTCGAGCTGTTTGATCTAAGAGAGAACTTCAAGAGAAGCCCTTGTGTCGCCAGCGCCACATAAATTCCCTTATGAAACCACAAGGCTCAGCAGAAACAGACCTCGACCACTAAAGTCTCAGCAGAATTTAAAGCTTATTAAGATTTTTCGCTGAATAAGTTCCATGTCTCGAAAACCTTCTTTTGGAGCATTTTTGTATTATGTTTTCTTTATTGTGCGAGCATATGCCTCAGGTGCGACATATTTCTAAAATCTGCATACGTATTTTCCACAATGCTATTTAACCGCTCATACCAAAATTATTTTAACAGTGAATTCAACTGCACATGAAATTTGAAAACATAAAATAATTAATATATTCAAAATGTAAACTGTGATACACCTGTAAATATTTTTTGTAATCAGCTGCGTATTACATATAAATTTTCTAGAATAATTTTTATGGATCCAATACATACCTCTAAAAAATTGTTCGGCACTTTCATTTGCCACATAAGCAAACATTCCAATAAATTCTAGAACATGAGTTAATAACCAAATTTACCTGAAATGATTTACCCTCAAGCCGTGCTCCCAAGCAGTAACGTCCAACCGTCTTCCTACAAGTGCAGCAGCAACTCGATTCAACCTTTAATCTGAGCCGAGGTTACCTCGTTCTACTTCCTGGAGCTCCTGGCACAAATCTGGGAAAATGGTCAATTGTTCCCCATGACCTCACCGTTCACCCTTTCAGGTAGGCCCTCGCTGGAATTGAAGGTCGAACTCTGATCTGCACGCGGCATTCAGGTGCATCTTGAGTTCAGTCTCTTTTTCAAGCGCGTTTTCACAGCCATGTGACTGTGGCTTGTGGCTGGGGCTTTTGGCTGGGGCTTGTGGCTGGGGTTTGTGGCTGGGGTTTGTGGCTGGGGCTTGTGGCTGGGGCTTGTGGCTGGGGCTTGTGGCTGGGCAATGTGGCTGGGGCTCATGGCTCGGTCATGTAGCTGGGGCTTGTGGCTGGGCCATGTGGCTGGCCCATGTGGCTGGGCCATGTGGCTGAGGATTGTGGCTGGGACTTGTGGCTGGGCTATGTGGCTTGGCCATGTAGCTGAGGCTTGTTGTACTTGAAGATGAGGTCAGAAATTGAGATATTTTTGGTGATTGTTTGCCTCGTTTTCTTGTTAGACGAAGAAACGACGAGAAACATTTATGGCTCATAAACGGCTCTTCTGGAAAATAGCATTCACTTCATGGAAAAATTAAATAAATTCTGTCATTTCTTGACAGGTTGCTACACATGTACGAGATAGTTTCGAATTACTCTTCGTCAACGTAGCGTCCCACTGATCCTCGATATCTCACAATTTATGTATTGATCTCCCTCCTAACGGGACATTTACCTAAGTATTATTCGTAATATTCAATGTTCATATCATCTGATAAAAATTGTCCCCACAGCTGGCCAAATTTTATTTATTCAGGCCACTGAAGTAACCGCGACTTAACTCTACAGTAAAACAGGAATCATTTTGCAACGCTTTTGCGAGCGTTTCTAAAAGACAATAAAAGAAATCATTTGACATGGAATTAATTCACTGGTTAGCCAGTTCCTTCTGTTGATCTATCATTTGTAACAGAACTGAACTGTTCCTTGTTCTGTGATTGAGCTCTCTTCTTTGATACTGAAATAAAGTTGACAAATAAAACCCATACATATTCAAAGACTCGTACCCCTATTTTATCAAATGTTTTTTAACGAGAGAATTGTTTCTCATTCCTTCTTCTGTGACGAAAATTTTGCTCGTTTTCAAGTATCACCTTTAGAGTGATTTCTACAACTCTCGTAGTATGCAAGTAAGGCCTTGAAAATGGTTTGAGATGTATTTTCCGTTGACAAATATCACCACGTTATGCCGGTACATTTCATTGAACGACCCCTACCAAGAACGTTCACGACGTTATATGTTGTTCATTTGAGTAAAATTTAACATGTAAATGTATATCGGCCTAATTACAAAACATCCGAAGTTTAGAGCTTAAACAGAAAATCTTTCGCAGTAGCAGCAGCACTCCCAGATGCTGAGTTTCAAAACACCGATACAAAACCTCCAGTGCTTCAAAAGGAATACATGAGCATAGACAATTGAACGCACTCTGGAAAAGGGGCTGGCTTTCATAAGAATACCACCATAAGTTTTCCAAAATTGGCCCTGAAAAATAAATTATAGTTACTTGAACCCTCGATTTCAGAAAAACACGAACATTAAAAAAATTTCTCCGTGGAAATAAAACAAATGACCTTTGATTACGATGCTTACAATGCTATGGAAAATAAAATAATCTCGCTAAAGGTTTTAAGCTCTGCGGTCTCAACTGTATCCATGCACATGTTTATGCAACACCTACAATTCGCTTCCGAGTAACGAATGATGAAACGTGTGCTCGCGTCCAGAGCTCGCCCCAACACAACAACGTTCACGTTCCTCACCAACAGTTCTCACTCACGCCGCCACAGGGCGTCGAATTTCCAGCGTTTGTGAATACGGAATTAAATTCTCGCCTTGAAATGGCAGTCAAAAAGCATTAATTTTTTCATTGGGAAGCCGGCGTAGGAGAAAAGGGCAGTCTTTTTGAGAAAAAATTAATTCCCTAAGTGTTATTGGTGTTGCTTTTGAGAGCAGACAGCTAATAACTCTACAGAAATATCCGTTGCCGCAAACATACGCGTTTGATCAAGATATCTGAACTATGTTCAACAAGTTTTATTTCTGTACCTTCACCGAACTAGATTAGAAACAATATCGAAAATAATATA
This sequence comes from Orchestia grillus, assembly GCA_014899125.1. Taxonomy (NCBI): domain Eukaryota; kingdom Metazoa; phylum Arthropoda; class Malacostraca; order Amphipoda; family Talitridae; genus Orchestia; species Orchestia grillus. The sequence continues at coordinate 6,084 of VOMN01108865.1, read as the reverse complement.
GAAGTTTTTATATTGTTAGCCAAATAATGAGGAGGTCTATATTATCACATCTTGCTTGAATGCACATCTTCCTTTAATACACGTCTTGCTTCAATACACGTCTTCCTTCAATACACGTCTTCCGTCAATACACGTATTCCTTCAATACACGTCTTCCGCCAATACACGTATTCCTTCAATACACGTCTTCTTCAATACACGTATTCCTTCAATACACATCTTGCTCCGGTTCATATCTTGGTTCAATACACTTCATTCACTTCTTGCTAAAATTAGTTACTTCAATAAGTATTTTGCTTTTTGCATCAAATCCTTGTTTCAATTCATTCGACGCACAATTTGCTATCATATTCTTTAATACGCATCTTACCATCACATTCACATAATAACTATCTTGGTATCACATTCACAATGCACTACTCATCTTGCTATCACATTCACGCAATACTTATCCCGCTATCACATTCATGCAATACACATCTTGCTATCATAGTCATACAATACACGTCGTGCTATGACATTCACACAATTCCCATCTTGCTATTACATTAATACAAGACGCGTATTGTAATGTGAATGACGTTAAAATAAAGTTTACTCCTTTTTTATTCCTTTCCTTGCAGAGACAACCTGTGGCTCTACGGAGATATAATACATATATGGTCAGACTTCAAATTCAAACTCTCACACGAACCAAAAACCAATATAATAACATTAAAAGCACCACAGCAGATCCAATAGCCTTTAATTTCATACATTTGCACTCTAAATAACCAATCACATTCACACTCATGTGTAAAACTAAAAGAAATTCAGTAATACTGAGTATGGTATCCAGAAAATATCAAGAGTTTATAAATTTAGCCTGGAGAATGCGTCTGCCCCCAGCCGAGAGGCTTGCCTCGAGCGGTGCGTGGTGGGAGGGGCGGCAGGAGGCAATGGGCGTTGCAGAGAGCTTCGCGTCCATTGAGGGACGAAGCATAGTGTTTCCATATGCAAATTCCATGAAACAACAATATACACAGTGAGTGATGACTAAAATGCGGAAATTGTGCAAATTCTTTCAAGTCACAGTCACAAAAGTTACTGGGAATAGCACTGCTCAAAACGAAGCAATCAATGAATCCGCCTCTGTTTCAAGCGAAGTATTCCAAAAATCGCAAATTCAAGGAAGCATCTCACAGGTTTCTCTAAGCAGCCAAGTGGTTCGAGATGGACTTCCCTGCACGCTTGAATAATGAAGACTTCCTGTTGACCGCCACCCATCAGTCAGGAGGTGTTTGCGTGAGTTGGCTCATTACGCTCGTTTTGCCTTCGGAGTCCCATTCCATAAATCTGCGTTTCCTGAGCTGTTACCATTAATCCAGCAGCTCGGCCAGCAGATGTTTTTAACTACAGCCTCACTAAGCCCTCATTAAGGTGAGAGGCGCCATTTGCTCCTGTCTTCGCCGGCACAATGGGGCAGTGCGTCACGGTCGCAATTTCGACCGAAAAACAAGTGTTCCAGTCGTGGGCCTATTGATTCAACCTTCTCGCTAAAGTACCCTCGATTTTTCCTCTGCCGTTGCAAATATCATTAAGGGATAAATAGCGATTAATAATTAAGGCGTAATTATTCTTTCGAAACTTATGTTTCAAAAATTCTGAATCCGACTACAGCGTCCCATATTTGTAAGCCATTACTGTAAACATCTGAGCAGTGAATCAGGAGAACGCGAACGTAACGTCACATACGATTCACATACGTCACGTAACGTCACATATGATTCACATACGTCACGTAACATCACATATGATTCACATACGTCACGTGACGTCACATACGATTCACATACGTCACGTAACGTATGTGAACCGGACTCGACGTGAAACGTGTCCCCAACGTATGCAACGTGACATATTTGACGTAGTGTACGGGACCACACCTCGAGGGTTTCAGAACCGCTATCCTGTGGCTCACGATGATATGGAAGCCCTCAATTAGGCCCCTCAAATAAGCCGTGCTTTAGCCACATCAAATATGCCCAGTTTGATGTTCTTCACCCATGCCCATGTTTGATGTCCTCCCCCTATAGCATGTTTCGTATCCTTCACCTATGTCATGTTTCATGTCATTCACTCATACTATATTTCGTATACCTCACCTTGGCTTGTTTGATGTTCTTTACTTATGCCACGTTTGTGTACCTCACCCATGCCATGTTTCGTTTGTCTCACCCATGCCATGTTTGTGTACCTCACCAATGCCATGCTTGTGTACCTCACCCATGCCATGTTTGTGTACCTCACCCATGCCATGTTTCGAATGCTTCACCCTTGTTATGTTTCGTAAGTTTCACAAATATCATGTTCAGTATTGCTCATCTGTGCCATGTTTCGTTTGTCTCACCTATGTCATGTTTGTGTACCTCACCCATACCATGTTTGTGTACCTCACCCATGCCATGTTTGTGTACCTCACCTATGCCATGTTTCATGTACCTCACCCATGCCATGTTTCGAAGCTTCACCCTTGTCAAGTTTGGTAAGTTTCACAAATATCATGTTCAGTATAGCTCATCTGTGCCATGTTTTGTATGGCTCGCCTATGTCATGTTTTGCGTATTTCACGCATACCGTGTAGTATATACAATACCTATGCCATGATCTACGTGTCACAATGATGCAATATTCTGAATGCTATCTTTGAGCTACATGCAGCACATCTACAGCGTGCCTAGTTCCAAATATGATCTATACTTTACAGCCTCTATGTTTGATGAAATATTTATTCACTGCTGTGTTCAGCGTCTTTCTCGTTACTTTTACAATATTCAGTGCATTTTTACTGATCGTATTACGGAGTGCTTATTTCGGGCCTTTTGAAGTCTAAGAAATAAATTTATATTAATGTTGTATACAAAACAGCGGAAGTTAACAGGGTTGGAAAATGCATATAGTTTTCTTGTGGAATCCTTGGGTACGATATTTTTTACGGTTTCAAACAGCCATTAGATCATCAAATCTCATCGTACATCTAGCTTTTTACTGATCAGATGCCGCGGAAAGTGGGAGCCTCGGGACTAGCTCACATCGAGCCCTGTATGAGGAGAGCTCTTCTTTATTTCCATTTCATATTTCGATCACTTGAATGAAGGAACACTCAGGTCCTGAGTCCAGTACTTCTCTTTAGGCTGCCATTTCTGTGGAAGTGGTAGTGCTGGGGCTCCAGCCCAAACCTCTGTTGAAACTTTTAGGATTTTTACAATTGATGCCCAATTTATTTTTGAGATAGAGCGAAGCTTCCTGCAAAGTAACATTCATGAGCTATAGAATAGGTGTTTAGTTATCCACGTTTCATTCATAAATTTATCATAACATTGTGCACTAAGGAATGAAATGCAATTTTTCTAATATCTCTCATGAACTCCATCAAGTCATTAAAGTATCTTACTTCCCCTAGAATTTAAGAAGCTAAATAGCATTTTCATCACACTAAAAATCATTAGCACTTTGGTGGGGATAGGATAGAGGCAGGATTAGTTTAATCAAATCACATTTGAAGAACAAACTTGTCCAGCCACGCCCTCATTCAGACTGGAAATGTAAGGGAAGAAATTGGGGCTTCAACTAAGTTTCCGAGCTTTATCCATAAACACAAAGGAAAATTTTCCCACCGGAACTTAGTTTCTGGGTCCATCTTGCGCAGAATTTTCTTGAGCACCATATATTGCTTGCACTCGCTTGTCCCACGATGCATATGCTTGTCCAAACTTTGCATTTTTTGACTGAAGTTCGGACACTTAGTTGGAGACCTGATATCACGTGAACTTTACAGCTGCGTTCGAAATTGCAAATTATTTTCTCCTCTGCCAAAAGTGAAAAAGAAAAATCCCCTCGGTTCACAGGGCTAGACAATTTTCTTAGGTAATTAACAAACGAACTGTACGTTAGTTTGTGCATTGGACAGTCACAGTTTGCGAATAGGTACAATTGCTTCCATTTGCCTAAATATGGCTGAAAAGGCATCGCTCGTCAGGAAGTTAGATTAATGCTGTAATTCACAGTTCAACTGAGGGCAAAACGAACGATTACTACTCAAGATTTTTGAGTGCGGCTGAGTACTTCTTGAATTGAAATGAAATTATTGTAATTTTGAGCGCATGTCTTAGGAATATTTTCTCGATGGCGGACTGTAAACTCATTTTCGATTGGTGAGAGTTCGCTCACCGAACTCAAAGTTTCCATAAATGAAATTCTTCTGAGATGAGCGACTATGAAGACAATACACACACGTTGAGCATTCGTCCCATTAAAATTGTGGTCACGTGACCAGTAAACTTATGGTCATGATGTGAGCAGAATATAGATTGTATGTATGACTTTCATTTGCAAAAAACGCCCGAAGTAAGGTGCATTTTCAAATTACACACATCAATTGTAAATTAGGGCACGCTATACTCAGTGAGTGCAAGCGCTACGAGTTCTATGTATATATATTTACTCACAAGAGCCGCAGGAGACCATGTAAGTAGAGTTGTCATGTCAAAAAGCACGCGCATGGAACCAACTGATGTTCAAAAAGCGTTCAATTAAATCATGAATTAAGACTACCAAAAAGCTAAAATTTATTTTGAATTATTACATAGATCACTACCAGTTGCTCCGTTGATTTCATTTATGGATTGGAATACTCATCTTTTGCAAGGAAGGACTTAGAAATCGCATCCAGAACAGAGCAACGAATAAGTTCTAAAAATCTTTGCACCCTCCAAACGGTGCCGAGCACGTGGACTTTCTAGGCTCATAGCGTCGCCAACATTGAATCGGGTCGGCAAAAGACTGAAATTGAATTTCTGTAAGTGGAAATGTTCCATGTGGATTGGCGTCGCAAAATTGAAGCCTACAATATTTCCAGCGCATTCAAATAAAATTTAAACGTTCCTGGAATGGGCAATGAAATGTAAACAAAATCGTCAGCTGTGTCGCGACCTATAAAACTCCCCTCAGGATTTTGGTGGCCGAAAATGCATTTCAAAAAGTGCAGTTCTTTCGCAATCGGAAGTATCAATCTGATTGTTTTACTGATTAGCTGACACGTTCTAACTAGAATAATATTGCTGCTCAAACGCGAAGCAGAGCAACACTTCGATTACAATTTCAGCAAGATCAGCCCTCATTTAGTAATAGTTTTCGCTTGATTAATGTTAATTCTTAATTCTTGATTTTAGTGGCCGTAACATATTTTTCAACTGGATTCGGATAACTTTGACATGGAATCGAATGCACATCACTGAACAGCTGCAGCCCCCGACTCTGAAGGGACGCTGTTTGTTCAGTTGAGCTCTCTCCCATTAAATGATATCTGTCGCAGGCAGTCACATAGCCACGAAATATCAGGGCTGTGTTAACAGCGACGATTAATTTGTCAAGCTGGCGAATCGATTCTCAATGTTAAATTGTATAAGTGAGAGGTTCGTTTTTTGAAGGAAACGTCAGTTATTGCGGAGCAGATTTAGTGGATTAATCAACAAAAATATCGCATGTATGTTTATTTGTGCTTATTAAGCAGTATAAGTATTTCATGTCAACAAAGATGCATAATTTCAAGGAAATTATGAATAAGAATAATATCGAAGAAAATAGGTAGTACAAAATGAACTGCACATACTCGCTCAAAGCAGGGGTTACACCTCCAAAAATGGATTGATGTAAGAGGAAACTTCAAAACCGAATGAAAGGATATTTTTTCAACTTTCATTTCGTAGCACAGATGTCTCAAATATTTTAAAAACTTCCCTCCTATATTTTATTTTTGAGGTCGTACGCACAATAAATATCAGGGCTAAAGGAATCGTGCTTCAAAGCTGTGTGGTAAAGGCCTACTATTCAATATGAAGTGTTGCAAAATATTCCTATAAGAATACAAAAAATAGCGATAAGACTCAGTCGTTTGAAGCATCTATGGTAAAATAGAACATAAACAATACATCCTCTCACGTTGTAAGTGTTATACATTTTTACTTTAAACTGTTTTCGAGTTGGAGCTCGATACTCTTGTAGTGACCACCACATGACGAAGAAACCGAATGGAGCGTTGCAGCG
>VOMN01108845.1:0-14108 GCA_014899125.1 Orchestia grillus | reverse complement strand
AATTCCGTTCAGTTTATTTAGTTTCATTGTGAACATCAAAGGTTTGAAAGATACATTTAGAATTTATGTGCTTAGCTGGAAGCCTTATCCCAGTGGGCAGCGTCTGGACTCAATCGGAGTTATTAAGTCTTTTGTGAAGAAAATTGAAGCTGCCCAATATGTTCGCTAATACTCACGGCTTGAATTTCATATTAATTCGCGCTAACCTTCAATATTCCGACTTAATCTTCCTCACTGAACATTCTTCTACGTTTCTACAAGGCTTAAATATTTATGCTTACCAACTTAAAGTAGCTGAAAAATGATAGTAAGCCGTTGGAAAGAAAATGGTGGCAGTGACCGAGGCGCTCATTAAAGAAGGATATCGCTTTCAAATTGCGCCTCGGCTCGGGGGTGTAGACTCCCCCGGGCGGACGAACACAGCGGCTCATCTTGCAGTGAACATTGCAATTTACGTCCCACTGCTTTGACAATCGGGCTTTTGATCTTACACGAGATAGCAATGAAGCAGCCACGAGCAGCGCTGGCTGTCGTCGGGTGACACTGACGAACACAAGCTGCTGTCATCGAGCTCCTGTACTTTTCTCCGTTAAAATTTACCTTCGAATGAATGCCACCCTACTTATAAAAGCATGATAGCTTTCGGAGCTCGGACGAGACAAACTTAGCGCCTCAACAAGACAAAATCATGAATATTTATTGGATTCGTGATCAAACTACAGCTAGTGAGTCGCCAAGGTCCTTAGCCTCCGTGCTGCCGTAATTGAGGGGCTGACCCTCACGCCCAGCTCTGGGTGGTGGGCAGGNGAGGGCGGGGTTGCGTCTTGTAAGAGGCCCCCCCCCTCCCAGGGCTCGACGGTGTGACGTAACAGCACGGCATTATATGCCGGCACATAATTACACAGAATGAAATGCCTGCCTGACGCTTAAGCTAATGTGGCCGAGGATTTAGCATATAGTCTAGCGATTCCATCGTAGCTTCAGCTCGGCCAGATTGGAACAGAGGGGAGGATTTCCACAATAACAACAGTTAGCAATCCTTTACCGTCACTCGGTGTCGTAATCTTGCCGTAGAAAATAATGATTGTTCCAACACCCTTGAAATGAAGTAATTTTGGCCATTCTATGAGGAGTTCAGTGGTCTTCATATTATTTTCCAGTGAAGTGGGCAGCAGCTTTTGTGACGAGTCTCCAGCGCTGATATTTTTGCTGCAATTGAGCTGGCCGCCTCGCCGGGCCCAGCCCTGCTCCCGCAGTAATGGAATTATTGTAGCGCTCGGCTGCTTCTCTTCATTTCCCCCTCAAATTTACGATGGCACGAAGAGGATGAGAGCTTTAATAATGAAGTATATTTTTCCACTATCCAGTAGAAGTACAGTAAAATAGGTGATCACATTAAAACGCGAGATGGTACTGTTTTTGCATTTTCACCTGTGTATTTCGTCTTCCGTCTTTTATGATTCTATACTGTGCTATAGGTATTCATAAGTACCCTTCCTGGACAAAAATGGGTCTATCGGGGATATGCAAAGGGACACCATGCATGCAAACCGGCAGCACCCGAGTGTGGCCAGGGCATAAAGGCCCAAATATTTTCAAGATATTCAAGATATTGCAATCTACATATGTTCCATGCGCGCTGAAAGGCTGGCTGTAACAGGTACTTTATCCTCGTATATATTTTTTTTCATAGTTGAATAATTCATTGTTTTTATTATTGCTACTTTTTATTTTACTTATTTCACTCCATTTGAGTTATCACTTAGTTTATATGTGCGTTACGTACCTTTTGATAAATTTATACAAATAAACATGAGGGTACGTAACAAACTTATGTTATCATATGTATTTGCGCATTGACCATTGCATGAATTGTACGATAAATGTCGTTTTGTTTCATTACATTAAGCCTGAAACGAAAGAAAACATATGTTAGACAGTTATTTTTGGCCACTCTTACTCCCTCGAATTACGCGCTGTGATGTTGGCCACGTTAGAGCAAATTGCAGGATTACCGCGTTTGTTGTGTCGTGTGAGAGTTCAATTTTAGAATGTGCATCAGATGACAAAATGTTTGTGTTAACGTTGTGTCCTCGGCCTCAGTGGGCTCAGCAAACCATGTATCGACGGCGCGATGCGGCGTGGTCTGATGCCGAGACCTTCATCCCGCAGCCGGCCGTCAGGCGGCGCTGGACCTGCGCACAGACGCAAGACTGAACCACTCAACTCGTCCTATTACGATTTTCTGTCCTATTCTAACTCTCGGATTGAAAACCTTTGCTTTTTTATTCGCAATTAAAAATGTAAGTCGCGATTACTCCAGATCACCTTGCTGCTGTCAAGAGATCGAGCTTCGTTGGTAAGAGACCGACTCGAGCTGGTCTGGCACTTGGCTTAGTTGAATGTCAAGTGCAAGAGGCAGCCTGCTCAAATGGAGGACCCTAACACACAGCAGGAATTATGAATGTCTCGCTCGAGTCATGCGGATTCCTGCAGCAGCTTCCAAGCCTCTAAGAACACCGTGGTAGCGACATTAGGCGCTGTACTCTTGTTCCCTTGAACCACTGGAATGACGAACAGTTATTGGAGGACTCCACAGAGTGCCATGTCGCACCTGACAGCCAGCTGCAGTCCACTCCGCAGGCCGCCAGTATCGCTCGTCCACCGCAGTATTGGGAGTCGCAGCTCGTCCACAGCCCCCGGTCGTCCGTCACTGCCAGCCTGGTGCTGTCACTATGAAGCTCGCTGTGTTTGTCCATCCTCACTTACTGGAAAGAGCGTCCTCACGCTGACGTCCGCCCCAACACGGCGCTTCTTGGGAAAACAGTTGTGCCCTAAATGAGAGCGGACTACATTTGCGATTCTATTCGATGGATTCTGAGCAAAGATTGCCTCTTTGCTTTTAATACATAGACAGAGCTCAGAAATTACATTGTAATGTGACAGTCTTCCATATTTCTTACAAAAATTTTATTTCTTCTTATGAACATTCTATATTCAGAATGACTGTGTGATCTTATATCTCTTTTAGTTAATACGCTCTGTAAAATATATGCGCGATTAGTTCATTCAAGGTCAGTGTTGTAGCAAATGTTTTTCCTGTGAACTCACATTGAAATGCATCAACCTTCTAAGTGAAACGCTTTCACATTTCCATAAGCTGCCGGCGCTCGCTCTCATGCGTCTACCTGACATCTTCATCGAGAGGAGTGCAATCAGCGGTCACCTCGACGTGCTGTGTGAGAGTCTTCTCTAGTGATTAGGAGACGTGAACTGATGAGTTGAGTTCAAGTTCTTCGGTATTTATGTGAACATTATTTCCTTTTCGAATCTGCTTTGCAAAGCATCGATCTTTTCAAACTACCAATGTACATATTGCGCTGTCATTTTTAACAAAATATCAGTTCGTGCAGCCCGTACGAGATTGAAGAGCTCCAGCTTAGAACGAGCGCGCAAATTTACGCTTTAAGCGGAACCTAAAAGCGTGTTCTTATTTTTTAAAGCAATAAAAATTCGTTTTTAACAATTTGGTTGCAGGTGGGGGGCTTCAGTAAAAAGAAAATCTCCAGCTCGGTATGGCAGTTGACGGCGTTATAGAAGTAAAGCGTTAATGTCAATATGTTATAACTCTCGAACTTTTCAGCCTCGGATTAGACTACGGGCGTAAGTTTATGCTTGGAATTGAATAGAGACGGCTCTCGACCTCTAAACCTTTCTGTGATCATTAGAAGATTACAGCAAAGTCACTACGATGGATCTAATTTCGCGCTGCTGGCGAATTTGAAACAGAAATGTAGGTTGATGAACTACTTTTGTTGGTGTACGACGCTTCGTGCGCTGGATCCATGCTTTCAATGACAAAAGGCGTGTTCTTATCCCCCAAATTTGGACAAACAATTCCGTTTGTTCTCTCTTTTCTATTTGCCAAGTGATTGCTAATTGTACAAGATTCTACCGCTGAAAGTTTTTAATTCTCTTCGGGTTTTCTATCAGTAGATTTGAGGTCACTGAGCTCCCTCATGTCACTGCGCTTCCTGCTTCCTCAGATGATATGTCCGTGCCGTCTCACGCCAGGCGAGGCCGTCGGCAGGACTCTGGTCACTCAAGTCATGCCAGAGAGACAGAGCGAACTTCTTACAGTTTTCTGTTGACCTCGCAAAGTCTTAACCCCTCATTCATTCGTTGGATGAGAAAAACTTAAAAATCATAACTTTAAGGAAAGTCATTCGATCTATCGTGGAGCTTGAGATACTAGTTACACTTTGGATACAAAAAATTTTGGGGTTAGCCTCGTCATCCAATTTAAGAAGGTGAATCGTTCAGCCCACACATTACCTCGGATAAGATTTATGAATAAAGTTGGTCAACGTTCGAACAAAACTTCTATAACCTTCATTGACTCACTCAAGTTCCACTCAAATGAATGCGTAGTACTTGATATTGTCTCGTCGGTCACATTAAAAAAAAAAATTTTCATTGATGGTTCATTTCGCACGCAGCGGCCAGGTGGTATGTATCTGCCGGGCTGTGACGAGGCTCAGGCTATTCGATATCGGCCCTCACCACCCCTGCTTCTCCTGAAGGCATTGTTCCTCCTCCACACAACTTGCCCATTACGTTTGTTAAACAACACATTGCATTAAATTTGAACTGCCAAGAAATCTGAATGTATGTTTCACAAGCGCATCGCAATAATAATATATTACCAAAGATGTGATGAAATGATTTGTTATCAGCTGGCGAATGTACCCGGATGAGATCGTGTGATTGTATTCAGCCTGATGACCATTTCACCGCAAACATATGTATGGAAATTTATGAAAAAAAGTGAGATCTTTATGGCTACAATGTCATTAGTCTCACCCCTGAAAAAGTTTTTAAATACATCACGTAATCTTCCCGTATTAAGAATGCTGTTAATTATATGAATAAGCTTTACTTCCTTATTCTACGACATACTTTTGTAATTTATTACAGCAAATGCAACTATTTTGTTCTACTGAAAAGCTGAGGAGCCGAAGAGTAACTGAGGAACTCTATTTGGCCCACAATCTTTTTCACAAGAAAAGAAAAACTGTTTCTTCTTGGCCCACTAAAATCTTTTATTAATAAAAGTGTTACACAGACTAAATTAAGAATTTCACTCCAGGGAACTCATAAGACCCCACGTACACGCACTCCAGGGAACTCATAGGACCCCACGTACACGCACTCCAGGGAACTCGTAAGACCCCACGTACACGCACTCCAGGGAACTCATAAGACCCCACTTACACTCACTTATGTATTGCATTCATTTCGTTTGCCTTCCAGGATCGCCTGCTGACAAGGCGGATCTGGAGGTGGGCGACGAAATTCTGGAAGTGAACGGCCGAAGTCTGGAAGATGCGACGCACACGGAGGTCATCGCGCACATTCACCAGGTGCGCCTCCGCTCGAACCGAGCGCCTCTACATCAGCTTAGCCAATTTCTGGCTGAGTTTTGTCTATATTTAAGTTTTCCGCTAATTTAGCGGCAGTAAATCTTAGCTTCATTTTGTGGCTGAAGTTTCTGTGAACTTGAAGCACAATCTGAGCCCTAGGACCAGTTGGCGCTTCACTTGACTCAACGCAAGAGTGGTCGCTTCGATCACTTTAAATAAACTTGAGTTGGCTGCCCTCTGCGTGAGAATAGCTGCACTCAAATTCTTGGAAAAAATCAAACTCGTATTTGAATGCATTTATATATATATATATANTATATATATTATCTAATTATTTCAGTAGCTACACCATCTTTGAGAGCAAGTTTCTACGCTCTTTTACTTAAAGCTCCGGCCGACGACTTCCATGCACTGACCAATCGTATTGGTAATTGTCGATACCGATATCTCCTTATTTGATTGCCATGTCATTTCTTAGTCTTCCGTATGCGACAGTTTAATCAGAAATTGTGGTTAAAATTATGTAACAAAGCCTTAAGTTTTGCTGGCTTGATACCCATGTATCATACATTATTTTGTTTTGGCTGATGCAGTGCTTGCAGATATAAATTACGATAAAATTACATTTCAAAACAAATTAGGATGCACTGTGTTTCATTGCTGTAAATTTCCAGTTCTTTATTTTTTTAATTTGGAAAATAACAACGTTTCAATTTATTTTTGTTACACTTTTTCGTTAGTTTTTTTGTTGCCTGCTGACATTGGGACTAAAAAGAATTAGATTTATTCCTGAGACATCCAATTCGAATTAAGTATAACACTAAGGCAGGTAAAAACATACTTGTATTTAATAAAATTGTACTTTAGAGTTTTGAAGCATAGCATTGCTCACCATCAGTATATGGTAAATCTGCGAAAAACGTGGAATCAGGAACTTCGGTTCAGATACAAATTAAGGTAACATAAATGTAAAACACAGGCTAAAAATATTGATGCTGTAACCAATACACCGCATTTATTTTAAAATGTTCAAGTCCACAGATGAATCTTTAGAATTTAGAGAGGGATTGAGTTAATGAATCGAAATTTTCTTTGGCCAACTTTAAATCTATAGCACTGCTTGAGCCAACTATTTTGAAACTATTTTCGTGTGCTGGATGGTCGTATTGAGATGCATGATTCCTAATCCTACGGTGAGGAGGGTTTTTACTCGACCTACCTGTTTGAGTTGTGTTATTCCCTATTGCTCTTCAACCGGTGTACGGAGGTGGCGAGTTGTCTGTCCACAGAATGCAGCCGCACGCTGGTTGCAACTGTACCAGTTGACAACATTGTTTCGCATGCAGATGGAATCATATCTTGCTTGAAAAATTTCCCATCAGGAGCTTGTAACGAAAAATTAACTTTAGTGCTAAATGAGGGGTATCAACTGGATATTTGTGCCACCTTACCTTATTACACCATTCAAATTACAATGCATATAGGGAACACAAAAATAAAATTTTTCTTTGCACAATAGACACACACAAGCAATTTTTGCAAATGCTGTCAAGTTTTTCCTGAAGATACCACATACAAGGTTATGAGGACAACTTTTTTGCCTTAAACACCTTTCCAGAAAATCCAGTCATTTAGTAAAAAAAATTGCGAAATAACCTATTAGGCCTAATTTTGTACTTCAGGGGGATTAAACTTCGAAATTTAAGTTCTAAGCCTAAATTTGATTAAAGACGAGAATGTGTTTACCTACACTGGTGTTCTACTTCTTAAAAAGCATTTGCTTCGTAGCGCGAGTTTGCATAACAAATTTTGGGGCAAAGACCAATAATGTGAATCAAACCCAATAAAATCTGTCAATTTCGAGAACTGATGAGTGAAAATGAGGTTTTAATTTCTACTTACAGTGCATCAGGTCACGGACCATATGCCTGCGTGTCAAGCGGCGGCAAGGAAGCAAGATAGGTGAGTACCCCTTAATTTCGTTTTTTATCATATTTCATAAAAAGTATGAAAACATGATAGTCAACTATAATAAAAAAATTTATACTTTCTCATTTTGTTATGATAGAGCCAGATTTCGAATGACAGCGCACAAAAGTGATAAAATTCTAATCATTTGAGTAAAAACAATTAATTAATCGCAATAGATACAAGTATTTTACTTATTTGGGCTAAATTAGCTCAACGAACATATAGGATTACTGTCGTAGATATTTTCAAAATCCATTTTACAAAATTAAATTCCTGTTTATATATTTTAAAACACCTCTTTCATTCATAAAACTAAGTTTACAGTGTGCAAGTGTCAAAGTTTGGGCTTGAAAGCGTGACTTTTCCCAGCAGTTAATCCTTCGCAAGGCACAGGGACTCCAGGCCCATCACAGGAATTCGATGAGCAGGTCTATAGTTTTCATTGCACTTCTGTATACATTTCTCAGTGCAAGAATTAGCACTACATATAGCAGCAGGTACATCTAAATATATATAAATGTACATTTCTCGTCATGCGGCCGTGGAGTGGGCCAATTGAGAGCTCCATCGTGTCTTTCAAGTCGCTCTGTGCTGTGACGAGCGCCGCGTGTTGTGGTCCGGGAGTTCTATCGTCGTCGCCTGAGATTTTGATTCGGAATGACAGACACAGGGAGGGATTTTATCGTGCTTAAGGATTGACTACAGCAGGCAATGGAAGCAGTTGTTTAAGTTTTTCAAACGAGCTTTATTATAAAGAAGTTAACAGGGTGAATAAAATTTACACCGAGGTTAGCCTGCTAAGCATTGTTCCTTGGCGGCAATTAATTTAGCAAGGAATGCTGCACTGGGCAGGAGGGCGTGCAGCTAGGGGACCCTAGACAGCCTCGTCTGGATTCCCAGTGACCAAATCTCTGGTCCATTTCCTGGCTGACAGCTTGGCAGATTTTTTACTGTGGCCCAGGGCGACAGCGCTGGAGGCCTGCCCAGAATACTCATACAGATCAAAGCCTCGTCAGCAGAATGTTTGATGTTCTGAACTTTATCCAATTTTAAGTATCAGGTTAGATCATTTGAAGCTTTACATTCCAATGAAGAAAGCTCGTTTTGGTCAGCGGCCAGAGGCAGGGAAATGAAGCTCTGTGCACTACTTGGGCCAGCTAATTTTTTTTTTTTCGTTCATCTCTGTAATTTGACCTTGTCAAATACCTTTAGTTCCGTTAACAGTCAGCTTCAGAAAATTCAATCCCTAAATGATATTGTGAACATTTTGGGCAACAGTCAAGGTTCATATTTGCGCGCACTTTTGTTCGCACGAAGGAGCTGTCCGCATGAGTTGGCAGCACCCCTGTGCATGGCTTTTATTTTCATTGAAAGTTTCAGCATGGATTTACCAAGCACATTTCTCACGATATAGATATACAGAATATAATTAATGACCTCTCTCAATTTACCATATATGCCATACTGATCACTTCTTCGCAATTCTACTTCTTGACCCCATCATGAAGCTGTTGAGCCTGGCACTGGATCCCCCTAGAGGTGGGGGGAGGGCTGGTGCTGTGCACCACTTCAGTTGTCTTCAAAGTTTTACCTTTAAGGCATTTGAAATATGCGCTCACAAGGAGTACTCATTTCGGACGCCTGGGGCTAAAGTTTGGAACATGAACCAAACTGTGCATGGAAGCAATACAACGCACACACCGAGGCCTAAGTGTTGGAGGACTTGTAAGCCTACACCAGCGCGGGGGCGGCGCTGGGGGCGGTAAACTGCCCCCCTCGGCCCTCACCCCTGTCCTGCCGGTCACGCTCGGCCCAGAAGTTCCCTTACTCTAGCCGGCCCCAGGCACCACCGTCACCACGTCACTACATTGCAGCAGAATGCATTCCAACCCAAAATGATCAGTCGCGTCTCGCTAAAGAACTCACAACAAACTACGGGGGCACGTTCTGTCTGCTACTTGTGCTAATTATAGAGTTGATAGATTTTTTCTGTTCTTCCACAGGATTATTTATTTACTTATCAATCTAAAAACTCCTTGCGAAATATTACTATCAACGTACCTCTTTTCCAGCATGGACAATTCATCTGCATTTTATTTTTAAAATAGCGACCATGTTTCAAAGGCGATGGGAATTGTACTGAGAGAGACAGACGTCCACATCGAACATGAGGTCCTCCTTGCAGCTCTTGCAAGAAAATGTTCAGCTATAAAATAGTCTCAGTCAGCATTTAAAGCTCTATTTATGCTCTACAGAAGACCTCATACGTATTTTTCAAATCATACGATTTCAAATCGATTGTTTTTCGACAGCATTTATGGACATATTTATTACATACAATTCATAACCAAATATTTTCAAAACATTTGGTATTACACAAACGTGGGAAAAATACGGCGACGGCTTAGCGTTTGCGCTTACACAGCTGTCAACCAAACAGATTCTGCGGCCTAGCGGTGATGCGCTCATGCGGCCGAGAGCGAGAGAGCTGCGTTGCGCCTTTTGTGCGTAGCGTGCCGGCCTGAGGGCAGCGCTGCCTGCCTGCACCTGACCACACGGCCTGTGCATTTCACGGCGTCCCAACAGCGGGACAGGGACTTGAAAGTTCGCCAAATGGCATTTCGAGCGTGTGGACATTGGTGAACTTGCTCCTAACAAGCGCACTAGTTTAGAAATTTCTAGGTCATCAATTACAATAGGGAACTCATCTGCTCATTATGCACGAATATATGTATAACTTTTTTATTTTAAAACAGATAGTTGTACTGAACAGTTGGCAATGAATAATGTACAAATACTATACTCACACGCACCTGTGTAAACTTGATAAATATCTACGAGGAGGGTTATCACAAAGCGCGCAGCACGGTAAACTTTTAATGTTGGTGTAGACAGCGGTGGTGGACGGTAGACGACGGGCACCTCCCCTGGGCCACGCACTCGGCTGACCACAAGGCTGCGTGATGCAACGCAGCAGAGCTGGAAGTCATGGAATATTCATGTGCTCATATTTTACAATTTGCTGATAAGCTCCTCGGCCGCAAGCTCAGTCACCTCTTGTTTCTCGAGCTCCTCCCGAAGATGGCGTCGGGCCCGGGCTCGAACTCTCATTTACCGGCATGACCGACATTCAGGATATTTAGGTTGGATAGCTCAGGGTCTACCTAGAACGACGAGTTAGAAGCCGAGAAGATCGTCCACGTATTGTGACCGCAAGAGTGGACAACACTACGAGATCAGCTGATGAAAGAGGGGTTTATAATCGGCCAGGTATATGTCAGGACACTTGTAAACTGAATGCAGTGCAGAATTGTCGCCATGATTCGTGCTCGTGGAGGTCCTACATCATATTAGTAGCTGGCTACTGATGAGTTGTGCGGAGAGCTTATTTTGAATCACCTCAGGGCTCGACGCATCGGAAGATTTAAACGAAATGAGAATCTGGTTTTCTCGAAGTAGCGAGCCACTTATGTTTCCTTAGTTTTGTTCACGCATATAATATATGAGCTACTGCATTTGTTGCAAATGTGTTTGCAGCGCTTCATCTAGCGTGAGTTTCCTCTGTTGTTTTCAGAGCCTCAGCAATGAGCATGTGCTCGACGTGCACAAATCGAACGCTGTTGAGATTTATTTTTCCTTCATCTTTGTTACTCATCTTCGCTAAGAAATTTTCTTCGTGTTGCACGCACCGTTGTGATCCGTGAACGCCCCCCGTCCATTATCTTCAGTCCATTAGGAAGTGATGTGTTAATGTTGAGATTTTCTTCTGATGACGTTCACGTGATCCGAGCGTCAGCTGACGCCGGTGCTGCGTGTCACAGTCCAGCAACTGGCGCTGTGCTCCCAGTGTCTCCCACGCAATGAATACGCAATGTCCCGCATGGATAACTCGGTCCAAATAATCTTCGTCGGTCATTATTTTCTCGGTACGCGTGAAAATTAAGCGACTGTCCTGAGGGAAATGAAAGGTAAACACTGTAGCCAGTGCACACATGTTTGTGTGTGGGGTCAATCAGGATTTTGCTCCTGTTTTGTTTCGCTGGGTTGTCTCCGCGAGCTGGAGCAGCACGACGTGCGCTGTCCTAGCTCGGACGTGAAGAGAAGTCCGCTGAGTGCCGCCCGGCTGACGAGCAGCCCTCACCTTGCCCCTCGGGCCCCCTCCGCATGCGGTGCCTCGCTATTGCGAACACCTCGTGTACGTCGGACGGGCGTTGCCGTGCTCAGTTCGTACAGTGCGCGAGTCGTCGCGTACGGAAGAAGTAGAATAATTTCACAGGTAGACTCACCTGAGACCTCAGGTTTGGGGCACGCTGGACCACACACACGGCTACACGCGACCTACCAACAGGCCGCCCCAAGGCCTCAGCTGTGCCCATGGGATCACAGGAAACGTCGGATATTCAAAGGCAGTCGATGAAAGCTTGCTATCCTCAGCATTCGAAATTGGCGCTCATCTCTTTATTTGCGGAACGTTTGTCTCCTGAATTAAGCCTAAGCTCTGTTCTGAATGAGGAAGACTTGAACTTTAAGTGGTCATTCATGAGAGATCGTGCCGTGACCAGTTCGATGCGCACAAGTCCTGAGTGGTGTCACGCGCTCGAGCAGCATTCCACAAGGCCACTCTGTATTGGTGCTCTCTAGTCTTGGAGAGCGCAGTTATTAGGCCGACTTTATGCATTTTAGGAGTACAGGTGGAATTTTGAACGCATTCCGTGAATTTATTTACTTGAGGTTCACATCCCCCAACCTTGTCACTA
The DNA here is from genome assembly GCA_014899125.1 of Orchestia grillus. Classification (NCBI taxonomy): domain Eukaryota; kingdom Metazoa; phylum Arthropoda; class Malacostraca; order Amphipoda; family Talitridae; genus Orchestia; species Orchestia grillus. The sequence goes on along the minus strand of VOMN01108845.1, from coordinate 1,957 downwards.
CCGGGGCAGAATCCTCTCCCCCCCTGTCTCACATCGATATAGACACTACACAGTCTGAGCTGTCCCGCTTGAAAATGATCTAGCTTGCCTATGTGTGTACGTGGAGCAGCCCCTAGGCTTCACTAGCCCTGAGGGCGACTCGGTGAATCGAATGAGGGTTTGCACTAAGAATGCTCTATGATCTAGCCACTTGATTTCCGAATGAACAAGCCACAGACCTCAACAACACAAGTAAAGTCACCCGCACTGCCACTACGCTGAGGTGGAAGATAACTCAGGTGTGCAGGGACAACAGAATTCGATGCATGCCGCTCGGCTCCAGTCAGCTCCAGCAAGTAATCACAACCAAAAATCAAAAGTGTTTTCTTCATATGGGGAACGAGTAAATACTATAGGAATTCTAAGGAAAAAGGACACATTTCTATGCATTACTATCGATGAAGATTAAAATCTATGTTTATCAAATATATGTATTTCGTTACCCACCTAATTTTTTGCATTTATTCCGAACTTTTTCGATATTTTCAGATAATCCAGAATAATTTCCTGTCCAGTTTTTCCGCATATCAAGACTATAAGATATAAAAAGTAAAATTTAATTGCCCGGATTGATCAGAGGAAATTTTCATTCTATGCTTTAGATTATCTACTCATAAAAGTTTCCTCACAATTTCATAATTCTTTGCCAATTTGGAAATCTGGAAGTTGGTGAAGCGCGTATGGCAACTTCAAGAGTTGACTCACAGAGCCAGTGTGCGCTCGCTCGTGTCAATGGGTGGTTGTGGCACTTTCTTCTCGCGTTTCAGGTGTGCCAAGTGAAGGGAACCGCTTCAATCATAAATATTGGCAAAATTTCGGTTGTTCTCAAGTTTCCTTGCGCACTAATAAGTATAATTTCTATAGCAATGAAGGATTATCTTAAGCTGATCGTGCCTGTAATGTTATGTTGTAATAAAATGAAAAATCATTGTTAGAGGCTGAGAGCGACAGGTAGACGAGCTCGCACGCGTTCCCAGGCAGCTCAACTGTGCGGCCATGGCGGGCCGTGCCATCCAACCATTTGGCTCTGCAGACACGCACTGACCGACTACAGTTCGTATTGCAGTCTGCAGTTCCTAAGGTGAATGTTGGAAATTTTTACTTTCAACCCTGCCGTCCGTTCAGTCGCGCCAGCGTCTGCAACATTAAGATTAAAATGAATATTTGAGTGGTGGATGAGAGTTCGTGTGAACAACATTGAAAGCAAAATTCACGCGAGGTTTTTAATCAGTACGTGAATTGTTGTTAAAATTGGCTTTAAATTTGCGTGGAGGGAAGGGCTGCGCATGTCCGGCCCAACGGTACCGAGCCGAGTTTCTGCGTGCAATTTGAGGTGGCGTAACGCGAGCACGTCTGTACGGTCTGCAGTCGCACTAATGCATTGAAGCCCCACACCCTCGAGCCCGGCGTTTGGGGGCGTGCTGTACCTGATATACCTGCACCCTGCACCTGATGCTTCAATTTCCTCGAGGGATTTTCCTGAACAATTTTATGAAGTACTGGACAAGCAATTTCCGAACTCATCATGTAATACTGTATGGTATCATAAAAACTATTCAGCAACATACCTGTCTATATCATGTAATACTGTATGGTATCATAAAAAATATTCAGCAACATACCTGTCTATATCATGGTTCCACACGGCGAATCGATATTTTCTTTTGCATAGCACTGACAGCAACGTAAATATGTTTAGAGTTATGCCCTGGCCTCGAGGAGAGCACATAGAGCGTACCTAGAGGAGCGTCCTGCCTTCGTCTCACTAGACGAAGGCAGTCGTCGTCCGCAGCTCGTGGGGACCCTCGGCCCTGCGGCGGCCCGATCGGTGGAGGCGCCGCGGCCGGACACTGTTACGAAATTCGGTGCAACAGCCTGCGCTCACTGGCCTGCGCTCACTGGCCTGCGCTCACTGGCC
>VOMN01108837.1:0-19633 GCA_014899125.1 Orchestia grillus | reverse complement strand
TTTCCAGGTGGGTGTGGTGGGGTGGGGTGTGTATATTACACGTTGCTGTGAGTAGTACGTAAAATTCTTCCAATTTATACTTCAGTTCTATTCGGCTTCGTGTGCAAGCCTGTTTCCCACATTTACTTTTGGTAGCGGTCCAGCTGGACAGTCAGGTCGCGCAGAAATCTAACGATACTCCGAGGGGGGAATGAAACGCACTTATAATCATTTATCGTAAATTATTTAATTAGGATGACTACTACGAGTCGGGCCGGAAGTACAATCTAACGCGGGAAAAGGAACATAAAAATTCTGAACGTCTAGCAGCAATGAGCGTTGCATTAACCAAGACTTGAGCCAGCTGGAAGACTAGACACGGCTAATCAGCCTGGAACGGAACTGATATAACTCGGAGTTTTATTTCTCCAGTCTACAAATCCGTGACTCAACAGATCCTCGTCCTTGCACCTTTACGGACTTGAAGAATGAACATAAAGCCACTCACTTTAGGATTGTCAGCAACGAGAAGAAGAAAAAAAACAGACCCGAAAAGGTTCTTTAGAGATTCCCAAGAAATAGCTCCCCCGAATTGTTGTACAGTTCTGCAGGAACCTGGATAGCAGTAGTGTGAATTAGCACACTAGAGCGCCTTTTATCGAGCAGCGAACAAACAGCTCTCTAATGTCTTAGAGGATTGACCTCGCACAAGTGAGTTGCTTTAGGAGAGTTATCACAATATTTAATAACTGACAGCTAAATGTTATATCAATAGAGGTTAATTTAAATACAACCAAGTTCCTTGTCCGAACAAGTTCCAGCAAGTTCTCGTTCCCGGACCTACTATCAGTCCTTTGTCAATTTCCAGGCTCAGCCTAACGCCCTTGCTTACTAGCTCCGGTCTCGACCTCTACTCCTCTCAGACTGCATTTCCTATCCCAAACTGTCTCCTTTGCTCCCTGTCTCCGTGGTGGTGTCAAGCGTTGTTGTGCCACATCGCGAACGCTCCCACGCTTACAGTTTTGGAATGTGGCTGTTGGTCCGTCTCGAAATATGCTTTGAAATTTCCCTCGCTAGGTAGAGATATATCCAGTTACCGATTCGCTCTCCCTTCGGCGTTGCTTTATTAGCTCTGCCTAGGGATCGGCCAAGAACGCGGCGCCTACGCATGTGCACAACTTCTCTCGTATCTCTCGCCTGCATACCATTTCACGGTCTGCATATAGTTCAGCCTACAATATAGCCTGCTACAAACATGTCTACATATATACATTCCAGGAGATCCATTTCATTCCAGGTGAGTGGGGTGAGGTGGAGTGGGGTGGTGATCCATGCCATACGAGTTGAATTTGGTGGTGTGATGATTTAGAACACACCACATGAATGAGTTGGTACGGGAAGATCCATGCCACACCAAGGGCGTTTGATGGGATGTGATGATCTATTTTAGACCACGTGCGTGTGGTGGTGACTCAGTCCATATCGAGAGAATGAAGTGGAATATCATGATTCTGTTGGTACAAATGAGGGTAGAGTTGGTGAAGATGTATTCTGCTCCAGTTTACTTAAGTGAAAAGTTTTCCAAGAAAATTTTTCATAATATAATCACTATTGTAATTTGTTCTTTTATCTCAGTGAAAGAATTTAGGGCCAATTTCAAATTAGTTACCCGCTCTACACAATGAAGAGCAAGCGTTACCATTTCATTAACTGGATGATGAACGAATAGACCGCTGGTTGAAATCGTTGTTCCTGTGCTGATGAGCACAGTAATTTTTCCCCTTTTCCATGGCTAGTAACCTAAGTCTCCTACGTCAAAACTGCTTGTGTATCCAGCATGAAATGCACAGTTTATTCCTGTTAACCCCGTAGCATTTAGTGCAAGCTAGAAATAATTATTCATGTATAAACTTATACTTAGATTTAAATAAATGATTTTTTTAAATTTATGCCTAGTTAAAGCAGTGCGGGGATGTTTTCATTACACTGAAAATTATCTAATGAAGTTTAAATATTGTTTCAAACTAAAAGACTCGTCGTCAGGTATGAAAAAAAGCAACCCGGGGAAGAAGTTTTCTTACATTACGCATGAACTTTGCTCTCATATTCCTCACACGCAGCAAGAAAGTAAGAACTCTAGCCTGCCTCAATTCAAGCAACAGCCAAAGCAGGTGAAACTTTTAGTGAATTTTATGGTTCATCTTCGAAATATGGTCTCTGCCCTTGCGTGCATTTCTCCTTATTTCTAACCCCTCGCCTCTTTACACTCGGCTCTAGCTTCACAATGCCCCACTCGTTCACTCGTTTTCAATTGTTCTTTTTTCATCTCATTCGTAGTATGAGTTTATTTACTGTTCTCTAGTTGTTTCTTTTCTTCACGCCGCTCTACTCTGCGATGCATATCCTGTAATTCACGCCTCGTCACACAAAGTTAACTTATATTTCATGTATGTTTAGGTAATAAAACTACTTCGTTTTCATTAAATCAACACAGGTGCGAGATTAATTTGCCCTACTCCGGACCTGGTCCCTCACGTCGTCCCTTCTTCGTTCCAGACATCGAGGACCTTGCCCTGTCCTGGTCGCCGAAAATTTTCTCGGACATCGATATGACAACGGTCCGCCCTGAGCGAGACATACTCGCCCTCTATCAGACGTACTCGAAACCTCTGGTGAACCTCAGCTCCTCCATTGAAGACACCATGGGCAGGCTGCTGTCCGCCCTCCATCTAGTGCACAGCCGAATACTTGAGAAGCTCGAAGATAATACGAATGATCAACCTCCTGCTAACATTTCTTCTGAGTACGTATGTCTTCTTATCGGCCAGTTCAGGCTTCTTTCAAGGTTGCAACTACAGCTTCAGTTCTGAAACTCGCCTATGAGCACGAACACGTCAAATAATTCGGAATGTTAGGTGGCGCGGAGTACAGCGTTTGTTTTCGAATTACAAAATTTCACAGGAATAAATAATTTACACGATATAGAATTTATGACTCGTTTCCATCTTCTCAAAATTTCATGCAATTTCAGCCGCCTGACGAGTGGTTATTCTAGAAGTATCTTATTTCCACGTACAGTAAAGTGGGTTGGACAAAATGGAAGTGGTTTGGTCGGGGATCATCTTGCGCTGTGGTATTGGAGGGCTTTGCGCTCGCTAACTAGTTTTGGTTTCTGGCATTTCCATCCCTGGAGGCCTCCTGCATATGCTTTTCGTTCAAAGATATTACAGTTTGATTCCTTCTCCTAACTTTTTAGTGGAACTATAATTGACCTACTATCATTTTGAATAACACTACATAGTTCTTGTTTTCCCTTCCATTTATGAAAATATGTCAATGTGATACTAGCACAAAATTGTCTACCTAATTAATCAACTGAAATGTTCCAAACAAGTTTTATTCATTAGTACTGACTGCTCTGAAGGTTATGAAGTCGGGGCACAGGAATCGAAGTACCGTCTCCTCAGGGAGCATAGGATAAGCAATAGGATTAGGCTAGTAGTGTTTCTCTATTTTATGCTATGGGGACGATCTCAGGAAGGCACTGTTGGGTTACTTCAGCTATTGAGAGGCCTTAAGGACTTCTATATTTTCAATTTTCATACCCTCTTCGCTGTCTCTTTTTTCGCATTACTTCCTCTGTTTTTTATCGTTTTTTTTTCTACACACAGGATTTCCTGCGTGGGATTACACCTTATGCATAGATTCGCCGTTTCCTATAGTCCATGCTAAATGAACCTTTCTTTTCAGTCTCTTTAGACCACATTTCATGTGAATAGGAAGCTTAGAACTAACCAATACTCTTATCTAATCTTCAAAGGATCGTTGGAGATGCAGTACACACGTTTTGTACGACAATATCATCATTTAAGATTTTATTTTAAACTCGTTTTTATTTGGTCAAATATGACAGCAACACCCAGTCGCCGCCTCCTCATCGCGAGAAGCTCGTGGACGAGAGCACGACTCGGGATGTGGTCAAGCTGCTGAAGGAGGCGAAGCTGGAGAACCCGAGGCCCAGCGTCGCCGACATGAGAGCCCTCATGGTGCAAATGCAGTCGATGTTGACGTCCAGTCCTGGAATTTCCCCAATTTTTCCCCGTAGCTTTTGTTGATTTTTCAGCTCGATCGAACGGATTAAGTGATACCATAGCGGTAACGTTCTGTGAGCGTCTGATGTTTCAGAGTCGATATCTCCGATGTTGGCGCGCAAACCAAATATTTGGAATGCATGGAGTCCCTGACACATTCGCCGAAACTCTGTCCACATTTACAAATTTGTCCTTGAAGTTTAAGTAAATTTTTTCGTGAAGAATTTACAGAAATTTCTGCGCGCACATTGGCCTCTCCTCCGTAGGCTTACTTCATAAGTCTTTATACATGAATTGTAACTCGCTAAGTTCAGAGATGTCATCACTCGCACAGCATGAATTCGTACAATCTTTCGTTTTTAGAATATTTTGACAATGGTTTCAGCCACTTGCCATTCTTATGCTTTGACTTAACAGGGATTTTAATTTTGATTTATTGAAGAAAATTGATTTATTTTAGCATATATCTTTAGTTGAGAAATATTGAAAATAAACTATTCTGCGAAATTATTCGAAGAATTCGTTTCAACACTATGTAAATCCGAAAATTGCATGTCGATTATATATTTTAATTTCTGACTAGTAGAATTCGTAAAATTTTCATTGTATAAGAACAAAATTTGAAAAATAATACCTCGTTCGAAAGCGACGCTCGACAATTTCAGAAAGGTTATAACAATCGATATCGAGCTTATATTCATAGCTTAACTCTGAAGTAAAATGAGTATTTACTGTTATAACTATATGCTTTAAAGTGTACGAGCTCAGACATGAGCTTTTTTACGTATTTGACATTACAAGCTATCGCTCCACTGGTGATTTCTTTCTTCGAACCTGACCGCCGTGCTGCGAATAAATTTCTCGAACGTCTTTGTTCTATTTGCTTCTTCTACAGTACCCGCTGGGGTGTCCTCCTAGTGCCCGATGGGCTGTCCTCCTAGTGCCCGATGGGCTGTCCTCCTAGTGCCCGCTGGGCTGTCCTCCCAGTGCCTGTTGGGCTGTCCTCCTTGTGCCCGCTGGGCTGTCCTCCTAGTGCCCGCTGGGCTGTCCTCCTAGTGCACGCCAGGCTGACACCCTAACATCTGGGTATTTCATACAGACATTGCACCACGCTCGCCATGACCAGCTCGTTTGCGTAACTGGATTGAAATTTCCCATTGAAGCCGTCCTGGCGTTTCGCTTCAGGGAAGAACCAGAGCTCGATGTCCTGGGCTGGACGCTCAGTGAGGCCGCAGAGTCCAGGCTTAGGCTTAGCCGACTTGTGGGCCTTGGGCATTGGTCACTGCATCAGTTTTTGTAAAAAAAATTACCTTGAAGCTGGTTATAAACCAGAAACAAATGTGCCGTGTTCTAGTTTTGCTTCTCTTCGTTCCCTTAATGGGATAGGTTTAAAGGGGTTCTCTTTCAGTACATCTTGGGGGCTAAGAGACCCTCAGATGAAAGGTTAGATTCTCGAGCTAGTTTTGTAACTTGAAACTAATGAAAAAGTTTCTATGAGAACTAAAAATGATCTTGAAACTGAAATTGGGTTTTAAACTGGAACGGATTCTCCCTGTTAATCACATAGAAAGGGACAACGGTTGTTAAACTTCTAGTATCAAATAATTAAGAGAATTCTTATTTCTTCTCTGGTGACATGTACGAACACCGTTATTTCTGAGCCTTCTTCGACTCCCTATTTTGACGCTTAAGGTGATCTTATTTTGTCACTATATTCGTGTTGACGCTCAATAAATTTACGTTTGCAGTTTAAATTTCCTAACTGGTGGGAGATTCGTCGCAATGTAGATAGAAACTAAGGTCTTCGTGATAAGAAAATGTGATTTTGAAGCACTAATCATGACTCTAGTGCTCTACAGCTTGCATATCTTTCGTGTTAACGCCGATTTGGTCGCATTTGAGTAGCCCTGTGAACTGGTGTGAGGGATCATAGCTGGCAACACAGTGTGTCTGGACACCATAGCTGGCAACACAGTGTGTCGGGACACCATAGCTGGCAACACAGTGTGTCTGGACACCATAGCTGGCAACACAGCGTGTCTGGACACCATAGCTGGCAACACAGTGTGTCTGGACACCTTAGCTGGCAACACAGTGTGTCTGGATACCATAGCTGGCAACACGGTGTGTCTGGACACCCTAGCTGGCAACGCAGTGTGTCTGGACACCCTAGCTGGCAACGCAGTGTGTCCGGACACCCTAGCTGGCAACGCAGTGTGTCCGGACACCCTAGCTGGCCACACAGTGTGTCCGGACACCCTAGCTGGCCACACAGTGTGTCCGGACACTTGAGCTGGCAATGCCTTGTCTAAATATCACAGGTGGAATTAGATTGCTTTAAGGCAACTAAGCTAGCAACACACGACGTTCAAACCACAGTGCTTGCAACACACGACGTTCAGACCACAATGCTTGCAACACACGACGTTCAGGCAACAATGCTTGCAACATACGACGTTCAGGCAACAATGCTTGTAACACACTGCATCCTACTAACTGATGGCAACACTCTGCGTTCAAGCAACAAATCTAGCAGCACCTCGCCTCCTGGCAACACAGCTGGCAACACCTCGCCTCCTGGCAACACAGCTGTCAACACGGGCGACGAGGAGGCAGCGCAGCAGCAGCCAGTGAAGGCGAGCAAGAAAGCATGTCTGGCGGACACGCGAGGGAGCCATGGGAACTCCCGCCCCCCCCAGCAGGAGCGTGCGAGGGGCACTCAGCGCTGCTGCTGCTGCCGTGAAAGGCTCCAGCCAATCACGGAGTGTGGCGCCACGTGACGTGATATACTTCTGACTGCAGCTGTGGTGAGGAATTGTTGAATATCCCTATTCAACGCACAGTGGGAAGAGACATAGTTTGTGCTTGTGCTCATAAAATAATTGTCATTAAGATTTTGTTGAAATTTGATAGTTCTTTGTATAGTTCAAATAATAAGGTTTTGAATGAATTAAACGAAATTGATGACGAACGCTGTCATTGTTCTTAAGATTTGAACTAACAACGTCTTTTGAGATTTTTAGATAGCACCTCCATTTAATCATGAATAATAAACCTTATCATAGAAGAAAGGCCGCATATTGATTCAAATGTCATGAAATCCTGCGTCAATGAATGATCTTGTGCACATTTTACGCACAAATCGCGTAGATATCAACCGTTTCAACAGCAATAACATCGCCTTGCAGTTGACGGAGCAGCTTTGCCAAGAGACCGCTAGCTGTGTCTCGAGCTCGGGGAGACTGCCGTCGTGCGAAGTGTCCTGAACGCTGGCGAAATTGTTCTAGTTTCTCCCTCAAGTTTTCGCAGGGCTAGCTACTTACAAATTACAATATCAGGAGAGCATTGCAGCCGTTAAAACACGATGCTCGAAGTCGAGCTTACAGCGAATGCAATGCGACTATAGAGTGAAAAGTTGATGCGGAATAATTGTTTTTATGAGAAGCACTGCGGCCCACGTGATTGCTGCTGACTGCAATCTGATCCTGGTGGCTGGTTTTGATGATTACGGCTGGGGAAAGTGATTTACCTTTCAGAGAGCTGCGCCCATCAACAGCACGCAAGCGGGGTCCCGTGACAGAAGTTAGGACCGAAGGACAGGTAGCTTTGCATGCCTATATAAGGCGGGCGCCACGTGGATAGCTTCATTACAGTCGCGACTCCGACGGTGGTTGTGCCTCACTCTGCAACGCAGGTGGGATACACGAGTTGGTTTGTGATGAGTGTCAGGTCTGTCGTGACCTTTGTAGCACCACAAATCATCACTGAGGAAGGAAATTCTTCATTCATCAGAGAAAGTATTGTTATGCAAGCTTGGAGTATTAGCGTACTCTCTTTGAAATTATAATTTTGACTGTCGGCTGCAATACGTTTAAGAAATGTTCTCTATCAGAAATTGAAAAAATTGCTATCTTATTGTATTTATGCCTAGATTATAGTGGATAACTTTTTTGTACCACTGACATCTGTACATATTAGCCATGACGTTAGATGATGTTTGTTAATTTTAAAATCGTAAAGGAAATGCTCCTCCCCTTAAAGGAGGGGGGGGAGGAGGCAGAGGCAGTAGGGTTGGGTTAGATAATTTTGTTATATGTTATGGGGACCGGCGTCCCCAGGGAGCATTGTCAAGTTACCTCAGCCAACGATACGCTTTTGGGACTTCTATTTTTCGTGCCCACTTTGCTTCTTTGAGTTTTTATACCATCTTTGCCATTTCTTGTGTTTTTTCCCTCTCCCTTCTTAACTTGCTGTTTCAATACGTAGAGAATCTGACCTGGGAATACACCCGTGTATATATTCCACGTTGTCTAGTCTATGATAAATGGGTCCTTCTTCTTTTCGCTCTCTTTGGATCATATATCATGTGGATAAGGAGCTTTAAACTATCGGTCAATACATGATCACCCAATCAACCTCAGGCTCTCTCTAGTTGCTGAATGTAGACAAATTCATCCCCTTCTTTTACTCGTTTTCCATTCTATCTTCATTTTAGAAAGTTTTCATTGAAAATAAATATTGCGGCTGACACCAAGCCCTGCAGCTGAGTGAGGTCATCCCACTGACCAGTTCTGTAGAGCGTCAGCTGTGCTCTGGAGAAAGTCGTTCAGACGAAACTGCGGACGACAGCAGGTGGACGGGCGACACCGCTGTCGGTAGCACCGCTCAGAGACGTTGAAGTCGTTTTGTGATGACGACGAGGATGTGCATAGCTTTTTACAGAGGTCACCGCTCTCTTATAAAAAAGTTCTGCTCAAAAAAATGTGGCGTTTCATACTGTATAATACGCAAATCACTGTTGTTAGGAGAGTTTCTATCAATCCAATCGTACGAGTGTTAACGTTTCAAATTTGAAATTTTAGACGATAAAAGTATGAAATTTATCCAGAATATTAAATGTTAGATAAGCTGCTAATAATGTTTTCTGTTTTACTATTTCGCTGCACTTATTCATTTCCCGACCAGTACCTTCACTGCAAATAAAATGTTCTATCGCATTCACGAAATAAGGAATTAATTATGTTGTCCCTCGCGGCAGTAAGTCGTTGCTTGTTTTAATTTTATCAAGAAATATCGTATTTTCCCCCTTCCGTCTCCCTACTAAGAACGATGTCCATTTCAAGAAATGAGACTGTTATATAAAGTATTATGGGTACCAGTGGTTCTGTAGTAATTTCACTCTCAATTTATCATCATTTCGCAGCAGCGCAAGACTTGCCCGCTCTACAACCTGGTTGTCACACTCAGAAATCGAACCTTGCACGTGCACTAGTCGACAACTCAGTCGGTATATTGTACCATACCTACTCGGTCTTCTGTCCCTTTGGAAGGATGAACTTAGGCGATTTGAACCTACCAATTATGCCTTGAATATAAGCTCTACAGACAAGATTTTAGTCACCTATTGCTCTTCGAGTTCCAATTATTCACTAGGTTCATCAATCAGTTTTCAAAGCTATGACCAAAGTTGAGGCTATACGCAAGTACTCAACAGGTCTCAGTCTTCATTCAGAGCTGGCAAGGTATAGACATATTTCTTAACTGCTCCACTACGATGGGACTTGAGCTAATCGTCTTGTTGGAATGGCAAAAAGGGCTATCGCATTAGGTAGGGTTGAGGGACACCCTGTGAAGACAGAACCGGAATTTGTTGGTGTTTCATGCGACGCTGTTATGGTGGTCTACCAACAATGAAAACAATCCGGTACATACAGTAATTCAAGGCAAAATTGTGGTGGGCAGAAAATTCTAACCGGTATGGACTGCCGATGTGTGTCCCAAATTGTTGACCGGAATCGCCTTGCATCAAGGATTGAACTAATGTGAAACATCAATGATGGTCATTCTCCTGCTGTTTCTGTACGAACTCTTCGTAGGGAACTCCAAGCATTGAATACGCGGAGCCGAAAGGCTCGTAACGACTGATGTTAAAGCCCGCCAACCCGACCACGCTTTTAACTAGGCCAAAGCTCACGCATATTGAACGGTAGAGGATTGGAAAAGTGTCATATGGTCAGATGAATCACTATTCTGCTCTGTTGTAATGATGTCCGCCATCGTGTTCATTGGAGATCTCATGAAGCCTTAGCCTGTGTTCAAGCGCCAATACAAAGAGAAGGAGGATCTGAAATGCTTTGAAGCTCTTTCAACTATGCAGAAATGGTTCTTTTAGTTGAGGTATCTATCAAATTGAATTAGCAGGGCTGCAATGAACTGCTGAGTAACAAAGTTTTGCCATTTACACAATATTTGAATGAAGAAAGAAATATTGCTTTGTCCACCGTTCAGGGCGACAACAGCCAGATGCATCGGGCTAGAACTGGCATTAATTGACATGACAGACATTCAGGATATGTCAGGCATTTTGATTGGTCAGCTCAGTCCTCAGACATGGGCTCAATAGAAAAATTATGAAAACGCCTAGAATGACAAGTTATGCGTTGAGAAAGTCGTCCACTTACTGTGGCAGCCTTACGAGATCGGTTGATGCAAGAATTGTTTAAAATCGACTGTGTGTACGTTAGGACACTTTTAGATGCAATGCCGCGCAGAATTGCCCACATTATTCGTACTCGTCAAGGTCCTACACCATATTAGTTGCAGGTGAGTAATGTTTTGTCCTGTGGCGCTTATTTATGGGTGTATTTTTTAAATTTATTTTTTACACAGCTGCTGAATCTCACACATCTGTTTCGCGAAAGTAACCTGTCTCCGAATCTGCGATGGCGACGATGCTGCTGACGTCCGCTCTAGGTGAGTGTGCTACGAAGAATGTGTCCACTAGCCAACATCCTCGCGTGCTGTCACTTCTAAAAATGTTTTTTTCGACTTATCCCTCTTTTTTTCTGGATCGAGTATAACTTATTCTGGAACTGTCGCAAGACATTTACTCTGTAAATCGTCACCTAATACCAGCGCTCTACCTCTATTTGGTACTTTTATTTAGCTCGCGATTACCTCAGCTCATATTATTTTTGGAGTGGACGCTCGTCTTCAATTTCGAGAAGAATTCGTTGTGCATCTGGTGCATCATTGAAAATAATAATAATTTACCCAGACTTTTCATTCATTTTGTCAGGAAAGAAAGCGTTTTGGATAGAAATATGAACGAGCCAATTTTCAATGCGCACGTTCTTGTAACTTCTTCATTAGAAGTTTCAAATTCAAGTGACACATTTTTAACAAATGAATTTAAACTTTCCATTTGCTACTGTTACTGGGAATTCTTAGTAAACAAATATAAAATATGGAGCTTAGATTTTTTACACTTTCTATAAACTTCTTGATCGCCAGGTGCCCATCCAAGGAACCCATTTTACACAATTTCGTTTAAATGTTGAACTGGTTAATCTTACTGTGCAATTCTAAAACACGTATGCTGAGTATCGAGTTCAGCAACGGCGTCCGTTGCATGATGAACACGTCCACCGACCGTCATTACGCTGTGTAACGCTTCCAATGATTGTTACTAAGCTGCATAACACGGCCACTGGCACAGCATAAGCTGCATAACACGGCCACTGGCTCAGTCTAAGCTGTGCAACACGGCCACTGGCTCAGTCAAAGCTGTGCAACACGGCCACTGGCTCAGTCAAAGCTGCGTAACACGGCCACTGGCTCAGTCAAAGCTGCGTAACACGGTTACTGGCTCAGTCTCAGCTGTGTAACACGGCCACTGGCTCAGTCTCAGCTGTGCAACACGGAGTTCTCAAGCGGCTCTCATCTCTCTCCCATCAGTGGCTGCGGTGCTGGGCGCCGTGGGGGGGCAACAGGAGGTCCCCTTCAGCCCCCAGCTCTACTCGGCTGAACCCCAGCAAATTAGGTGACAGTGGTAACTAGGGAAGTTGCTGGTAACTGGGGAAGTTGCTGGTAACTAGGGAAGTTGCTGGTAACTAGGGAAGTTACTGATAACTAGGGAAGTTGCTGGTAACTAGGGAAGTTACTGGTAACTAGGGAAGTTGTTAGTAACTAGGGAAGTTAGTGGTAACTAGGGAAGTTAGTGGTAACTGGGGAGGTTGCAAGTCCTCAGCAGCGTTCACGATGCTCGAAAAAATTGATAGTTGGTGAGATACGGACTGGTTTTCGGAATAGTCCTTTCCTCCTAAAACAGTTCCCAGCCTGAGGAATAGTTGCTAGATTCCAGGCCTGTTGCTAGTTTCCAGGCCTGTTGCTAGCTACTAGGGATGTTATTAGTTTCCAGGGCTGAAACTAGTTTCCACGACTGTTACCAGTTTCCAGGGCAGAAGCTAGTTTCTACGGTTGTTGCTAGTTTCCAAGGCTGTTGCTAGTTTCCGGGGCTGAAGCTAGTTTCCAGGGCTGTTGATATGTTGCTAGTTTCCAGGGCTGTTGCTACTTTGTGACATAATGGTTACTGTGTGGAGCAGTTGCCAATAAGGGTTACTAATCACTGGGAACGGTTGCAAGGCACCGAGACACTCATTAGTTCCATTAGCGTCAGTGACGAAATGTAGAGAACATTATAGCATCAGACCTGTGCCTGGCCCCGCTATGCTGTGACTGGCCCCACTGGGTTGTGACTGGCCCCACTGTGCTGTGACTGGCCCCACTGTGTTGTGACTGTCCCCACTGTGTTGTGACTGTCCNACTGTGTTGTGCTTGGCCCCACTGTGCTGTGACTGGCCCCGTTGTGCTGTGACTGGCCCCGCTGTGCTGTGACTGGCCCCGTTGTGCTGTGACTGGCCCCGGTGTGCTGTGACTGGCCCCGTTGTGCTGTGGTCCAAGCTTCCCTAGCGCAGTGTTGCCCTCAGGCCACAATCCGTAAACACCTTCATGTCTCAGCAAATACTTTAAGTTAATGCCAAGAACCGATTTGAATTGATACAGCAATTATAAAGAATGAACATTGCAAAAAAAAAAAACTAAACAAGATATTCATTATTCCTTTACACGTAAGGACTGGTGTTTTTGCACAAATATGTGTTGCATTTTGCATGAATATGTGTTGCATTTTGCATGAATATGTGTTGCATTTTGCATAAATATATGCTGCATTTTGCACAAATATGTGTTGCATTTTGCATCAATATGTGCCGCATTTTGCATGAATATGTNGGGGGGGGGGGGGGGGAGAGGGGGAGTGGGAACGGAGTTCCTGAGGAAGAAGGCGGGGTGGCTACGGGCTGGCACCGAGGTTGCCGATTGAAATTTCTCTTTTTCAGTTATATTTTAACAATAATTTGAAAGAGAAATTCCCTGTTTCTAATATTACCCATAAATAGAACAACTTTTCTTGCCCAAAATACCGAATTGATTTGCCGAAATACATTTGGTTCTTAACGGCGAGCCAGTTCGTTGACTGGCGATTTCAATGTAGGGTTTAGTGTGCTATCATGCGGCAAATTTTCATACAATGGAACGAGTTCTCATACATTTTTATTTCAAAGCGGGTGGTTTTTGGCTCCTTGTGATATATTTGAAGAGTTACATCGATTATTTAAAGTTGATTTTGGCGTTCTCCGGCCCTAGCTGCACTCGTTCACCAACTACTTCGAGCCCGAGTGCTTCTGGTTGGAGTCTAATTGCGCGATGTGATTTTTTGCACCTAGCACTTGCATCCGTCTGAGCTGAGCATGCATTCTTTCGAGAGAGTGTGCTCAGAAAATGTCTCTTCATAATGGTTAGAAATTTAAAAAATATTTCAGGTAAAGTCAATGTAAGGAGGACTTTTTCTGATGGTTGAATGCTCGATCCAATAGAAGTAATTCGTTAACTTTTCATAATTTTTTTGCTTCAAGTTAAAAGGAGGACTAAGGTAAAAAGGAACATCTCTCTTAAAAAATGCTTTGCAATTCCCAAATTTCCTCATCACTGCCGTTATATTAGCAAGGAAAACTGTGAAGAAGTTTCGAGGAATTCTGAAAATTCCTGTACAAATTTTAGTGTAGAGACGATAGAATCTAGGTATTCCTAATCATTTATTGGTCGAAAATTCCTCACTGTTCTCTTGACTAATGTTAAAACAGTGACGAAGAAATCTGGTTATTCCAAAACGATAGTTAGCAAAGAATTCCTCGCTGTTCCCTAGAGTAATGTTTTGGTGAAAGCATCGTTTTCACTTCGCTCGTATGGGTCTCCATGCTACCTTGGGAGGATTTAATGTGTCAGCCAGTAACTACCACTTTCTGCTGGCGTCAGGAGTGCCTGGTGCTGACTACCCTACGCTGGCCACCATTCCAAAAACGAGCTTCTCCTGTGCTGACAAACTGCCAGGCTTTTATGCTGACGAGGAGGCCGGGTGTCAGGTGAGCTATGCTGACGAGGAGGAATACTGACACCTTTTCGACGAAATTCAGGAAGCGAAGGTTTTAATACATTGTATGAAACAAAATAATCCAATTTACAAAAAAGTTCAATGCAATTAGTAACTTTTAGTTGCTAAATCTGGTATAATAGTTCATTGGCTATTTGCCGTAAAATTGTGCATTTATTATCATGACGGCATGGATTGACCCTCGCTTCCACGATGACGTCTTTGATTTCGGTGTGAGGAGAGCGCGCATGGCAAGAAGTCGATTAGAAGTTACCCGTCCCCTGCCGTGTGCTTGGTAGCCATCAAGGAATTGATTCGCATCCTTTCCGTTCGATTCATAAAAGTGAAAATGGAGAACATATAAATACATAGAGAAATTATATATTATCAGAAATATCACGATATTTTTGGAGAAAAGATTTTACGTATAGTAAGAGAACGTTAATGGAAATACAGTTTTTATAATAATTAAATGTTTGTCAACACGTGTTTGCATGTTATTTTCGGAATCTTCAAAGCATTAGTTTCCTACTACAAAGAGCCCAAGAGTGAAGCAGGTTAAGATTGTGAACACGGATTTACCAGACACAAGGAAATTTTTACCTTTGCTACTGGCTAACCGGTTATTGAACGAAGTAATCATTTACTGGTACATAAAATGCCTATTTTCTACCTCATGAAAAGCTGGAATTTGTTGATAGTTGAACTAGGTAACATTACAATTTGAATTTCCAGGTGTGGCATTACTGCAAGACAGACGGCTTCAAAGAGAGCTTTTTGTGCCCCAACGGCACCATCTACAACCAAGCGAACCGCGTGTGCGAGTGGTGGTTCAACGTCATTTGTGAGAACACCGAGGCGTCTTTCAGGGTGAGTGCCGCCCGTGGGGCCGGTGGGGCCAACCCACACTTCCAGTGAATATTATTAGTTGTATATTATTGCCTTAAGCGGTAAAATAAATGACGATAACAGTGAAAAACTGGTGAGAAAGTAGGTAAGCGATGAAGCGCGAGGGATCCCGCTCGCTTAACTTCTTGATCTTCACTGAAGATAACTTTGTACAATTTACTATATAATAGGTCACATTGCAAATAACGCTACCATACTTGTTCATAACTAAATGGTTCGATTGACTGTGTATGCAGGTCAACGAAGACCTGTACATCATCCCGCCGTCGACGGCCGAGCCCTCGATTCCTCAGCAATACCAACCCCAGCAGGAGCCTCAGCAAGGACTCCAGCAGGGGCAGCAGCAGGAAACGGACTACTATGCTTCTTGAGAGATGAAAGTATCTCGCCTTCGCCAGAACGTATTTCGTCGCAGCCTTCAACATCTCATGAGACTTCCAGTTCCCTTGAGCGTGGAAACCACCTCTGCAACGTCAGACGAGAACAATTCTTAGTCCAATTTATTTAATTTTAATACGTGTTTGTAAAAAATTGTTAGAAAGTTGAAATATCTTTTTGATGTCAACGCTCGAGTCGCAAAATTTCTTTTATGGAGCATATATATTCTTCCCAGTTCGTTAATTATATAATTGATTTTAGCAGTGGATCATGCCAGTCTACGAAGTCCAAAGTCGGACTAGCACTCGAATTTTCAACTGACGCGATCCGATCTGATTTTATCGTACATCGAAAATGAACTCACGTTGAGAGTTTGACTCTGATTCGTAATTAATCGAATAGATTTCAGTTGTAGGCGTTTTAACGTGTAACCTGCCGGGGCACAAGCCTTGGACTAGTCATTGCTTCGAATAAATTTTCTATCTTATTAAATATTCTAACACTCGCCTGTTACATATATACGTGTTGGTTTGTTCCCTTAATTACGATAACTTATGTGAGTGGTTTTGTACCCTGACATTACGTTTGAAAATTTTCTAGATAGAACATCAGTTTTCAGGATGAATTGAGATGGCAATAGCTCTAGTAATTCCGCGACAATATATTTTCAGTAAATGCACTTCACGATACAAGTGAAGAGGCGTAGAGGAAACATAGTATATGCTCATGAAGTTCTTGACCACTGAAAATCGTCATTGTACCCTCTACAATTGGGTTACCTCGTAATCAATCTTCGACTGCTCGTACTCGCTTTCAGAAATGAAGTGAATAAGGATATCCTTATAAATTCCAAAGTTATCTTGGATAAATCAGGATTGAACGTTATCCTGGCTGAAAGCCTACGAAAGTGACTTCTCTAATTCGGACATTCTGACCGACTGTTACAGTTAATTACTCCAGTAAAGTGTCGTAAACTGATGGCGTCTGGTCATTACAATCCTGACTAGCATCATCTATTTTGGTTTCGTCTCATTAACTATCCCGAAATATCTCGTGGTTGTTGTATTCACACGGTCACTGTCGGTTCCACAGACCGTGTGAATGCACCGCCAGGCTTCTCAGGGTGATTTGTTAAGGGAGTTGGCATTTATTTCCAGAGTTCCGTGTGATTGCCAGCGCTTTCGTACATTAGAGTCACTTAGAAAAATAACTGAAAACACAGCCCTCCCCAAGAGGCCCTTGCACAAATAACTCGAACCTATTAACGTAAGAACACGATCGAGCCCTCAAATGGTTGTGCTGCGGATTCTTCGCTGTGGATAGCCCTTCAGGGAACGTAGGATAGGCCACAGACTATAGGGTTAGGTTAGGTTCGTGTATCCTATGCTATCGGGATACAGTTAGGTTTGTGTATCCTATGCTATGGGGACTGGTGCCTATATGGGGACACCGTTAGGTTAGGCTCGTGCATCTTATGCTATAGGGACTGGTGTTTCCATGAGGACACCGTTAGGTTAGGTTCATGTATCCTATGCAATGGGGACTGGTGTCTCCAAGGGAGCACCGTAGGCTATCTCAGCCCACTTTACTTTTTTTTCAGTTCCATGCCTTCTATGTTTGCTGATTTTTATTGATGTTTCTTGCCTCTTTTTTTCTAACTGCTTCTATAAGCATGGAATCCTGGGTAGGAACACACCTGTTCCTACCCACCTTTTAAAAGGGAACACACCTTTTTTAAGATCCAAGCTAAATTGTCCCTTTCGTTCTCCTGAGATCGCATTCCAAGTAGCTGTGGAGCGTAAATTAATAATAATCCAATCTAATGTAGATACCAAATGAATAAAACAACTCCGTAGAAAATCATGCGACCAAGCAAATTCGAGCTTCATTTCATGGCGCGAGAATACTATCGGGAGATCTACATTGAATGCATCTCATTTATTTAACTGAGCAAGTTGGAGGACACTTTCAGAGCTGTTCACGAGGAGGTATGCTGCTAGTGGTCCTAAGCTGAGTCTACAGACCCATCGAGCTGGTAGTGGACCTAAACTGAGTTTGTAGACATATCGAGCTGGCAGTGGTAGAAACTGAGTCTGCCGACCCATCGCTGGTAGTGGTCCTAAACCGAGTCTGTAGGCCCATCGGTATTTGTTCCTTTGTGATGCTAATTGCCTGGAATGATATTCTGTTTGGATAAAGTATTCCATATTTTTCTCCATTCGTTGACCTTTTATCGTAAAGGCGATTGACGAGGCGTAACTCTTGTGACCTCTACTCTATTTTCTCCGTTATTGCTAGATAATCATTCTTAACCTGGCGAGCTTTTGATCAGATTCATAATTAAGCTGTGATTATGCACTGGTCACACTTGATGTACTGTAGGTTTTCTCATATTTTTCATAGCTTCGAGCTCGGCAGTATCGTGATAGCGAGCGTAAAATTTCGATCCTTTTAGCATTTCTTCATCACTGACGATTTTTTTCTTTCGTGAGATACAGCCCTGAGTCGTCCTTAAGCTCGGTCAGCTGTGAAAAAGCCCGTCTTCGTTAGTGTTGGGAAAGTTTTCGTGTGCAACTTGATGGCTGCAACAGGTCGGTGCAGGCTGACGGATACGGCCGTTCGTCTATCGTACCATGTCGAATGCAACTGTTTCTGTTATGAAACATTTATTATCTTGAAGTGTTATGGTTGTGGTGTGATGGCGGTGTGGGTAATGTGATGGGGTGTGGGTAATGTGATGGTTGTGTGGGTAATGTGATGGTTGTGTGGATAATGTGATGATTGTGTGGGTAATATGGTGGTTGTGTGGTGTAAGTTTTGGAAACCTGCTTCTTTATTTCAATGATTTCTGTCATAGTAGGTAGTGTATTTGGTAGCAATTCTCGGCCGAGCAGTAGGCCACGCGGTGTTCCAACGATACTCCGAGGGAAAATAAAACTCCTTTAATAATTTATCATAAACTAATTAATAGGACATTTATGGGCCGGGCGGTAAGTAAAGTAAAAAAGGAGACAGTGGGATTTCATTACTATAGTATTAGCCTAGTTGCTCAAATGAGCTTGCACTAGCCGGAGAGTAATCGAGCTTGAAGAATCAATCGACTAGTATTCAACTGGTTTAACTCAAAATGCTATTTCCCCACTCTCGTGTATTTGCGAACTGCAAAAACTCACCTACAGTAACTCAGTCTGACCGACTCAAACGAGCTGCTCCAGGTGGGCTATCGCAGTATTCTAATCGAGATTAACTGTTTTGTCCCAGCTCGCAGTTCGAGCAAATTTACGTCTTCCAGCTCATTCACTTAACTCCGATCTATAACAGGGTACCTAGCCTGACCCTCTAGCTATCAAAGACTGACAGCCCTCTGGCTCTGTCCTTCCCATACTGACTCCTCCAAACTCCCTCATTTACTCCCGGCCTCTCCAGTGATGCGAAATGTCCAGTTATGCCAAACGTTTCGTGCCACATCTAAACACATTCCCACGGCCTGCAGTTCAGCTTTCACCCTTACTTGTTAGTACCCCTTCTCCTGACTGACTCCTTCCCACGCCCTCGCTCGGCCTGAGGCTGCTAGCTCCAGCGTTCCCCTTGCATTCTCCAAATTTTTGCCGATCTACTCGCAGTCGCTGGCCACGTTTGGAATGCGCACAGCATCTCACGCGCATCTCGTATTCTGCTGTACAAGCACAGACGTAGCCTGCTACGAACCTGTCTACATATATACAATGAAAACCTACTTCTATTCCATACAGTGGGTAATGTGATGGTTGTGTGGGTGTTTTGATGGTTGTGTGGGTAATGTGATGATTGTGTGGGTAATTTGATAGTTGTGTTGGTTATGTGGTGGCTGTGTGGGTAATGTGATGGTTGTGTGGGTAATGTGAGGGTTGTGTGGGTAATGTGATAAGAGACGGGCATCTCTCGTCGAAATCTCTGGTCACCACTGGAGTGCCGCAGGAATCAGTGCTGGAGCCACTACTGTTCCTTGTGCATATCTCAGACATAG
>VOMN01108830.1:0-30131 GCA_014899125.1 Orchestia grillus | reverse complement strand
TTAAAACATCCAATGCAACTCAAAGTTTCTGAAAAAATGTTCCCCAGTGTAATTTCTTCATGATCAACGCAACTTTTTCTTGGTTGACTTTGCTTCTGTTGATTATGAAATTTATTGCTACATCACCGTAAAAATTTTACATTAATAAAATTTACTTCTCTGTTGCTTGGATGAGAAGTAATCCTGAGAGTTTGAGGCTAACATATTTTATTTTTTTTGTTTCGGTATCGTAAGTGCTCTACATCATGCTATAAAATAACTTTTATGATCGGCGACGTTAATATAGCCGTAATAGCATTCTAACTTTATCTGTTTATCTCGGGCTTCTTGAAATTTCTAGTTTCTTATTGCAATTTTTATTATTGTTGCCAAATAAAATAATACTAAATAAAGGTTTCAAATAAATTTTTACACCCCTCAGTCCAATTTTTGAACGCTTGCTACTTTCAAAAGTATAAACTTCAAATAAGTTCGTCTAATTTTTCAGTAATCGACAATCTAACACATTGTCCTCGCGGAAAGTCGTCTCCTGCAGACCACTACTGTCGTGAGTCTGTTATCAGTCATAGGTTTATAATATCCATCTCGTGTGGGAATTCAAAATGATAACTTATTTACTACTCGTCGTAAAAAATATTGTTAAAATTACACGTCTTATGTTGGTGGTGGCTACAGTTGCGAATGACCCTTTGATATCGGAGGTGAAAAATTGCAGCGATTTCGCTTATTACATAACAAACTTGTTTCATTTCGCTTATTATCGATTTCGCTTATTACGTACCAACAAACTTGTTTCGTATTGAAATTCGGTCGAGTGATCTTGATTTTCTCTTCCATAAAGGGCTCCAAGTTTCCGCAGATCACATCGAATGTATCTAGTCTGAAGCACGAGCTGCGCGTCCTAATATGGGCTTTTATTGTTAAATAATTTACTACAGACTTTTCAATTTGGGCTTCAAATTAAACACAGAGCCCTTGCTAATGGAATCACAACTGCTGTGTTGACGGAATCTCAATTTCTGCGCGAAATTTTTGCCACCTGTGTTGGGAAACGATCTTCAGTGTTGACGTTGCTAACTGCCAGTCTGGCGATGCTGTTGAGAAATTTGATCCCGTCTTCTTTAGGAAGACTTTCCCTAGGCATGGATTCTTGCTCTGCTAGCGACTCAACTGCATCTCAGATCTTGACATTTGTGTGAGCTATTGTCAGAAACCAAATTCTGCCGAAAGTCTTGCGTTTTTATAAGTTACTCTTGGTAATTTGTTTTTAAATCTATTTTTTGTTTGTTTACGGTGACAAGATGAAGGCTCTCTTTATCGAATATTTGTATCCACGTTCAATTGTATTTTTTGCAGACTTTTACTTTCTTATAAGTGGCTAAATTTTAGTTCAGACATAAAAGCAAACACATGGCTGCAAGGGCTAACTGTTGAGCGTTACGCGCTTAGCGTACGCCGGGATTTTCCGCAGTGGTGAAATATAATTTTACAACTCGAATGGAATGAAAATGATAAAGAACCTTGTTTTATGGTTAAGGCTGATCTTCCATGTGAAAGAGTATTTTTATTCATTATTTAGCGAAGGCGAAGAACGTTTGCACTCTGTACAGTGTAAGAATGAGTCTCTAAAATGTTTAAATGGAACTTAGTTTATTTCTCAGTTGACTTTTTCATCTATTGTTTATACTCGCGTTTCCGCGTAATTATACAAGCCTTTTTACGGCAAAAAAATAGGAATGCGCTGTTGTGCAATCCGTACTCGACTTTTATAAACAGTAGAATTACCTTTCATTTTCTTTTACTTCCTTTAGGAGAGGGAGAAAAGCACAGCTCACTTTCATTTTCTTCTGTGCGTTTGCACTAAAATGCGAAGCGCATTCTTTTTACGAGAGACGCAATTACACTGTTTGAAAAAAAATTTGTTGCGTGGAATGTTGACAAGGAATTTCAATTTCCTCAAATGCACAAGTTTACTCGAATGATATTCACCGACGCACTACCACGTTCTAATAAAGAGTCCCAATATTTATTTGCATAAAGCCAAGCACAATTAAAACAACAGCGTTTATATAGTATCTCTTTCGGCATCCGTGCTGTCGAAGGCTCGTTGTTTCTGACTCTTGAAAACTGAGCGGAAAATCTTGACCATCGAATTAACCGTGACTTATGAACGCATTGGCACGTCGGATTAACCGTGAACACTTACGAAAATAGCCTTAATGAATAACCAAATTTATCAAATTAGGCATACGTTATCAATTGAATTATAATACGTTTATGGCTGCATTTTAGTGTCGTTATTGAAACGTTGCGCTTACGTGCACATCGTACAAGAGAACGTGACATCGTTACATAACGGCGCGCCCGTGTCTCATTACTGCAGTTGCCTGCTGACATAATTGTAGGTAACTACAGGCCTGTTATTGCGGCGAATCTCTGGGTTAACTGAATTATTTCCCATATTTACCGGTCCTCAGAAAGATGCTGGTGCCGCCTACGCAGCTCTGAACCGCCGCATAGGAGCACTGATTATCATGTGCTATTGCTGGGTCCAGTGGCGACGCTCTGTGCTCAGTTAACTCACTTCAAGAAAATTAATTTGGCTTTAAGCAGAGTGTGAAGAACAGGCTGCAGCCTCATGTATGTGTACGATAAGGCTATATTTAGTTTTTCAAGAAAAGCTAGCAGCATCCTTTTGAAACAAGATCTTGTTGTCCTTTTGGGCTGTCAAACGTTGAAGTTTGTTCTTTCCTGGCTTCCAAAAGACCTCGATGTCGCGTTGTCGGGGGCAGTCATGTAGGGTGCGGCGAAATGGTCTCACATGTTCTACTGTTGGATAAAACCTAAATGGAATGAAGAATGAACTAAAGTACTTTGGACCTAAAACTTAATGAAACAAATTGCGCTGTATTTGAATTTGGTTAACAAATACTTTTGATTTTACTACATTTTATTTTATTTTAAGTCAATAAATGTGTCGAGTCATTGCACCGCCCCTGAATTAATTGATCTGCTTGCGAGTAAAAAAATTAAAAAAAAATTACCGCATAAAAGAGGCTCAGTACATTATGTTACACTACGCACGTAGTGAATTTTTAGTTTGATCAGGAATTCAAATTTTTTGTTAATTAGTCACGGACTACGTTCTCCAGCATATTATCGAAAATGTTTAAAAAAAATGCATTTGTTAACGTAAAAATATTGAGCTTACGCTATTTTCCGAGTAGTTTTTTCAATGCGTTATTTCTAAAGGTTTCATCGCAATGCAAATTTTCGAGTAGCACCGAAAGATAACTTGAATTCCCTTTGAAAATTTAATGGGAATCTAATGATGGACCCGGGAGTATTCCGCTGTCCTATCTTCGTCCAGTTTCATTTCGTGATCCAAAAATGTCCTTTCGTTCTGTTTTCATTATGAGGTACGAACTTTTCTATGAGGTCCAACAATCTATTCGGATGATTTGAAGAAAAAATGAAATAGAGCGATGGCTAAAATCACAGTAGAATGAAAAATCTCCGGCTGGCTCATTCATCGTTTTTGTGCAGCCTTATGATTTGGTAGCGAATGAATTCTATCCTGAAATAACTCGGAGGAATAATGATAAAATTGCACGAAAAATCTATTTTTTGTAATTCTATCCTGAAATAGTTCGGAGTAATAATGACAAAGTTGCATGAAAAATCTATTTTTTTGTTAAGTGTTCAGTTAATTTTCGTGTTCAGTTTGCTCGTACTTCATTCTGGCTCTAGATCATGTCCCTCAGTGCAATGACCTCTTTACCAAATCACTAAGGAAAAAATCACTACATTTTTAATTCCTCTCGTGGCCGCAGCATTTCGTGCCATTTCCACGGGGAACGTTTACGTGGGAGTACAATTGTGAGCTCATGTTGACACGAGCGGTCGTAATGACTTCAAACATGGATTTGGCCCCATCCTCATCAGCCAATTATCACGACAATGATCAGAACACTCGGTTTCTCTCTTTGCCTTTGCTTCAACCTTGACAACAATTTTCTGTTTGAATGAGCAGTAAATTAGGTTATTTAATTTCTTGCGAACCGTTTTCTAGATCAAGCTATCCGATCGTATTTGCACTGCAAAATACCTCATTGAAACGTCAATGCTGTGATGTACTACTTTAGATAGTCGCTCGAGGCCTTTTACGCAGTTAAATATGTCGTTCGAGGTACGGAAAGCAATTCAAAGTCTCCGTCCTGATTGTCGTTGCTGTTTACCTCTGCGGGACCCATAATTAGAGGAACGTCATCCGTCGCCTCAGTTGTTACGGCCTGACGTAATGGCCCCCTCGTGTGACGTAAGCAAGGCCCCACGTTTCGTTTTCGAGCTTTCTTCTCCGTCTCCGGATGCTGCATCGCGGAGCATTAGCGGGCACTACGCGAGACTCGTCTCACCTTCACTTTCTAGACCTACGATTCTCGACTGGTGTGGTGGGGTGGTGGTGTGGAGGGTGGGGAGGAAGGGGATCTTGCCTTCATTGGAGGGATGGAGAGGGGATTGGAGGGGAGTCTCCCTGGTCTATGATACGTAGCAGAATGAGGTGCACGCTTCTAGTAAAGAAATTTATACTTTTTTCAGTTGGGGATTTTTGGGAGAACGAAAGAAAATTCTGGAGGAGCTGTTTTGTGTAGGGCTCATACCCGACAAAACATGGGAAAAATATTTTAAAAACGACCTGCACGCTTGGTAAACGAGGCTTATTGTGTCCCTACCATCATGGTATGTGAACCTCGGATATGCCGGAAACTGGCCGTGTTTGGTGTGACGGCACCTCATGGTGTTCCGAGTTAGTAGTAGGTGTAGGTTAAGAGCCGACCCTTTCTTCATTGTGGAATTCCATCTTGCGGCGTTCTGTATTAGGAGTGTTACAGGAAAGGTAGATAAATGGGATACATGTTGATTATGTTTTTTCAATCGCAATGTTTCATTATTTTGTTCAACATATGTGCTCATGCATCGTTAGGGGCTCAAAGGGGATCAGGAATTAACGAAAAGGCGTTGCAAAACTGGCAGATGTTGCAAGGCCCTTCAGATGGAATTTGAGTTCAGTTTGAATGAACTAACTTTTCATATGTTCAGCTACCCTGCGCCTGGCATGCGCATGTATCTTTGCATTCTGATATCCGTTCAAAACAGTTTTTTTTAATGCTATTGTGTTTTCCTACACTCATACTTGAATCATTTCTTGTTTCTAACCGACTCTGCTGCTACTTCGGAGAAATTTGTACCCGAATCTTTGCGTAAGACATAGCGATACCTTCAACTGATCCTAAGTCCTGCCCACGTTACTACGATGCGCCCGAAATAAGACTCCCCACATCCTCCGTGGGGAATTCTTCCCACTTTTTCCTCAGTCGTTATATCCTTACCTCCTTCCCCACCCTCCTCGAAGAAACTTTGTTCCCCACGTGCGACGGTTGGAGACTTCCGCCTCTTTCTCTTTGTTTGAAAAATCGTTGCAGCTTCTTGTTCTCGAATTGTGTAGAGATTTAAAGCAAGATTCTTGGGGGAGATGTTTTTTGTCACTACGAAGTACTCGCAGTTTTTCGGCATTACTTTTGGAACTAGGGCTGTATTCTGCAGTTTTAGCCACTTGGAATAACTTCTCGAAAAATGCTTTCGTGTTAAAATGATACAGTCTCAACGTCATCTTCGACTTGTATGTGAGAGATTCCGGCACTTGTGACTACGAAATGAACGTTAAAAAAACGTTCACGTATGAAAGAGCGGTTGGACCACACAACTCTAATACAGTAACAACTTTGTATTCACTAACATGGGTAGCAAAATAGCAGCTTCGGCAACATTACAAAGTCATAGAATATTATTACATCAATATTTACTGTACAAGTAAACAAGAAGGGCTTTAATAGCAGCCGTAGCAGCGGTGCGTCTTGCTTGTCGCGGAACAAAAAGATCCAAATGCAGCATAGAAGCAGCAGTCATGGCAACTCTTGCAAAAACAGCAGTAGCTACAGCTCCACCACAAACAGCAGTAGCTATAGCTTCACCACAAACAGCAGAAATAGCTATACCAAGCTACACCAATAGCTGTGGTAACATCAGCACTAACATTGGCCAAATTGTCGTCAACGTATACCTCAGCAACTTTAGCCGCAATAACTGCCGAAATTGCAGAGGTATACAGCTGACGTTGCACTAAAGCCGCGCCAACAACAGCAGCTCTACGAATACCAACATCGTCAAACGCTGCACTAATAATAGTAGCATCTACAACAATAGTACCAACAACTACAGAAACAGCACTACTACCAGCAGCAGCACTACTACCAGCAGCAGCAGGAGTAGGAACAGCAGCAGCACTACTACCAGCAGCAGCACTACTACCAGCAGCAGCACTACTACCAACACCAGCAGCAGCAGCACTACTACCACCAGCAGCAGCAGCAGCTGGGTACCGGTTGCCCACTTCCCGCAACGGACTTCCTCCTGTGCCCCAGTTTGAATGCCCCAGGGGCTGGGGAGTGGGGACATTCAAATAAGTCTTGGAGCTGCTGTATTCCCACCACTTCTCTGGATCTGTGAAAAAATCCTCTTTCTGTATTTTAAGGATTCTCATTGTGCATGTTTGCGCTCAGATAAGATGGTGTGAGTTTATTCACTCCAAATGGTTTAGAAAAATTTTACGGTTCCGTTTCATAAAAGTGCTCTTGATTTATCGTAGGAAGCAAATGCAGTCTTACTGCACCAAAGCACCATAGGCTGCAACTAGTTTTTTCGTGCAAAGGTAAATGCAGCCCTATCGCAAATAGGATTTGATCGTTAAAAGGCTAAATAAACTGCCGTACATGAGGTAATAAACGAGGTCTTCAATCATGTACGGTTATTTTCGAAGTTCTCAAGTTATTGACTAAATATCATTAAGCAATCCGTTGCTATCATTCTCAGTTGTACGTTATGGACAAATGGAGTGTGTGAATCTCCCTTGGATAAACTATTTACTAATTTTTTTCTAACACCGTTCAAGAAGCTAGGTTATAGTATAACACACACCTTTGTGAAATTAATGAAAAACAAGGTGATGGAATCGTGCAACAGTTTTTCCTCGTCTCATTTTACCGCGTGTGATCTAAAGCAATTAATATAAATTGGATGAACTTTACCAGGTAGTTTTGAAATGAGTTTTTCGAGCCGAGTCGCTTACTTAGGAAGCGAAAAACTCACGATGACTGTCAGAACTTTGAAGACTTTGGCATTGTTTAAAACATTATTGTTTATGAACATTGTTCCTTAACGCTGTAATTAGTGACTAGAAATATTCAGAAACGCCCTGGTTTCGTGACTGCTTCATCAGCCACGGGCCAGGTGCTATGAAAATTCTGACGTCTTTCAGATCCCTGTCTGCCTTGCAAGAAAAGGTTAGATCCAAAGAGAAGCACCCGCCACCTAATGTGACCACGCTCGCTCGCTTTGTTCCCAGGACCCACAGCTGACTCGGCTACGCAAGTTGGGGAAGTGCGTGGGGTTGGTCAAATTTAAAGTTAAAAAACGTAGGTCTTGCATCGCTCCTTCCTTCTTCAAATTCGTTCTTTCGCTGACCGTTTCTTCATGTTGTTCTCCGTCTTTGAGACATTGCTTGCTGCTGTTGACATGCTTTTGTGGTGGCCACAGCAGTAAAAAGACCTGCGATGCCACGCAGCTTGAGTGTCGTTAGAACAGTGTTGTCGTTTTCGCCGTACATTTTGACGATTCGGACTTGTACACGAGACACAACTCTATGAATATATGCGAAACTAATTGAATTTGTAATAATTCGTTTTAATTATTTACTTTCTAAATTCGGTGCCGTACGTGGAACACACTCCGGAAGGTCTCTGTGTTTATACAAACAGAGGCTTTTGAGGTATAGGTGTTTTTTTTATTGCACGTCGAACACAACTTTAGTGCAAGCTTCAAGCGTGACCCTATCCGATATTAATGGCTACTGATTAATTATTAGATTTTTTCGCCTGTTCAGGTTTGCTGAAGTTGATACTGATGAACTTATTACCGTACGTGCTGTGAAATGATTACTCAAATGCCGCTCATGTGGAATAGGAAAATAAATGCCTGGTCATTTGCAGCACGAGTTTCATTTTACCGTGTCAACCCTTGGCGTGACATAAGTTTCTCTATTATCGCAACTCCATTGAAAGTAACCAAGTTGAAATATCAAAAATATTTACCCCCTTTCCTCCTTAAGCACAAATGCATAGCTATACTCGGAGAACGATAGCACAATTGTGTATCCTAATCTTGAAGGAGGACGCGGGCACCAGAATTTACCCTGACACGCGGGATGTTTGACGTTCAGCGGCAGGAGCAGCAGCAAGAACAAAGCACGTGTGCGTCTTGAGGACGGTGCGGCATTTTCTTGAGCTCAACCAGCTGCTCTGCAGCAACACCTGCTCTTTCTTCGCTGGCTCACAATCTGGAGCTGACTTGCCCCTCGCTCCCGTACCCCACGGAGCTCCGTCGTGTGAACCCCATGCCTGATGTTACTTTAGGTCGTTCTACCGATGGGTCACAAGTCATTTTCGTGCTGCAGAACATTGGAGGTGCTGTACGTTATTTCTGTGAGTTATTCTTCGTTCGCTGTATTGTTGGTAGATCTCGCATCTTTTTTTACTTCGTCGAATGATTCAATTGCTGTTTGAGGTAGAATATGATTTTTTTTGCCTTCGTGGAGACTAAAGTTTCATTCAGAGGTAAAACTTTTGTGCGTCAATCAATTCAAATGGTTAAGAACGCGTATTCTTAGTTACTCTTAGAAGAATTGAAGGAATTCTTCAAGCTATTAGTCGAATTTTCTTTCATGTTGTTAGTTGATTTATTTTGTTCATTTGATACTGCATAATTACTAGAACATCCTTCGTCCTAATCTTACGGTGTGCTTTTCTTGTTTTCGAATGCAATAATTTTTAAAATTTATGCAATCAACACGAATATTTCATTGCACCACGATGTTGACTACATAATTTCACTTTCATTGGTTAACGCGAAATTACTTTTTTGAGTAAATTTATTGAGCTTGTTTAGATGAAAAATACTTCTACTTCTTTGCTTTTAAAAATGAAAATGTACTTCTTAGATATATGGCGTTAGGTCCAAAAACTCAAAAAATTCTAGACGTGACATTTGCCTTGTGTTTTACTCGCAAGCTGTTCAGCAGGGTTAGGAACACTCTAATTCGAAAATTGATGCATAAAACTTTCGAAAGGAAAGGTGATTCATCTGATTTTTGAGCAAAGAAAGTTGTTTCAAAATGTACTTCATTTGTCATTAATTCGAGAACAAATTCCTAGCATGTTCATGAAATGCAATAGTGTTTAGTATATCGATTTTGATCACTATTAACTTTCGCCACAGAAGAAGGATCAGAATTTTTTAGCGTATAGTCTTCGATCAGGGCAAGAGACATAATGGGAGGTGGTTAGTCACATCATCCGAGTAGATTAGTGGAGGGGGGATTAGTTCAGAGATTAGTGTGTATATAGGTAGACTCAATTACAACTGAAGTTAGATCATACCTATTTTTTAAAGTATAAAATGCGTTGAAGATACAAGAAAAATTTGATAAGAAGGGATAAATGATGAAATTCCGGTGTGTGAAATTTTAGCGTAAAAGTAATGCTAAATTAATCAAGGCTATACATATTTTATAATTAATAGGTTTTCAAGTCTTCATTTTGTAAATATTTTTTATTTACCAGAAAGTTATCTATTTTTATTAGAAGTGGGTTAATTAGTAAGGCTCCGAATAAAGCAGAATGCAGTCATTGAAAGAATCTAGTATTCTTTAGTTAACCATAAAATGTTTCATAGAAAATTGATTTACATAGAAAACAACTTTGTTCATGATTCGAAGGTAAACTTTGCTATTGTTATCAATTTTTAAATTGCCTCTCATATTTCGTGTTAATATTGTTTCACTTCTAAATAACTTGGAAAGCAATGCTTGATGAAACAGGCAATTTTAATATTGGTTAAAAGTATTCAGAAATAAAAATTGTAATAGGTGTGATTCTTAATGTAATTAATCTTACTTCAACTTGTTCGTTTCATGTTCCATTTTGGTCCTAACGAAATGTGTCCTGGTAAAAATATTTCAAATATTGTAAGCAAATTTGGGTTTATTAATGAATACAGTACTCATATGCAGAAACTTTAAGAATTTTTTTTTGTGTTCCATACGTATGTTGTTGATTACGTGATGAATCTTTTTATTATTGCTAATATTAAAATGATTGGTAAATAATACCTTCTCGAGCAGAAGAATATTGCTCGATTATGATTATTCTATTTACATTTCTTTTTAAGTATAAATCAAGAGCGCTTGAGACAATAGATGCACAAAACTGATTGTACAGCAACTAACGATATTTTTTTGTCCTAATTTCAGGTCAGTGACGCGTTGACGCCCGATAAAAACAATTGCTGATTCAGGTAAGGTGTAAATTGACCGTTCCAATATTGAAGTTGCCATTTTAGGTTACATTTTTACCTTTGAATTGCTGTATGGTTTCATTATTACTGGTAGCTTCGATGTCAATACTATTAAATTTAAATTTTTCATAGAAAATTAAGCGGCAAGGGGGCGGGTAGTTACGATAAAGAGAACGATAAGAAGCAACTGCGCTCGTGAGCAGGATTTTTAGAAAAAATTTCGTTTCGCGCTTTGAGTGAAGCAGCCCAAAGTAGAAAGATGGGGGGCACTTCAGCTGCCCCCCAATCCCGCTCCTCCCCCCACTTAACTCCAAACTTAGACTCAGCAAGTTTGATCACCGGTTCCGGCGTTAGAATTGCTTTATGTTTTACAAATAGCTATAAAGTTTGCCTAAGCCCTTAGAGTGCGTAGCCCTAAAATATAAGTAATCTCAGTAGTTCTCAAAGTATTCAGTCTCTTTGGTAAACAATCCGAAGCTATTCAGATAGCCGAGCTAGCATGTATGGGAATAGTGCCAAGGTTTGTGTAGGAGTTCGAGGTTGCTTCTAATCAGCCCAAATGCTTCAAAAAATTTTATGGAACGGTAACTGTCTCTAGCACAGCGATCGAGTTGCATATTTTCTTTACCATATCTACGGATATGTCTTAAAATCGTCGAGAAAATACTTTCCCTAAAAACGACTTAATTTTCTTAGGTATTTCTTACCCTCGCGCTGTTGGCGAAAATGCTATCGAAAATATTGTCTCTTTACCGAGAAAAAAGAGTTTATTTATTTATCTTAAGTTATCAAGAGCTAAGAATCGTCATTTAAAGTTAAGTATTGAGACATTGATTTTTCTCCGTATTTTCATTTCAATTCTGTTTCTAGTGTTTCTCCGCCACAAGTGTCATAGATAGGACCTAAATGTTTGGAACTTTTATGCCGTAGAAGTTTCAAAATTTATATCTACCAATATTAACACCCAATTTGTGTATCTATGAACCAATTCAATGATGGTTATGAAAAAACACACATTTTATGGGAGTATTCATGTTGAAGGAGATGTCTGCATTTACTGAACGTTAAGAAGGAATTTTTCAACACAATTCTGATAGTACAACCTGGAAAACGGGGGCAATGCAGCAAAGGATTTAACGATGAACTATTTTCCAAGCTGTACACTCGAAATTTCCTCGCGTCATTTCTAAGTTGTGAATTAACAAAGTTTTTGAACTGCACAGGTCTATCTGCAGCGAGAAGAATTTAAAATATTGCCTTTGTCAGCAACAATTCTGAAGTTGTCATGTTGCACAGTACTGGAATGAGATCCCTGAGAGGGCATAGGGTAGGCTATAGACAGTAGGGTTAGGTTTGTCTATCCTATTTTATGGAGAGTGGAGTCCCCAAGGGGGGGGGNGGGGGGGGGTACCGTTAGGTTACCTAAGCTGTAGCTACGCCTTTGAGACTTCTCTCTTTCGTGCCCACTGTGCTTCTTTCCATTTTCATGCCTTGTTCACTGATTATTCTTCATTTTTTCTTCCTCTTCTTTCTTAACATGGCGTTTTTATGCGCAGGAAATCTGGCGTGGGAACATACCTTGGCATTGATTCCACGTTTTCTGAAGTCCATACTAAATGGTCCCTTCTTTTCGCTCTCTTGAGATCGCATTCCATGCGGCTATGGAGCTTTAATCCACTTAATATAAAAAATTGGAATGAGAAGAAAGTACTGACGAAACCACCGGTTCAGTGACGAGGGTTAGCCTGCTCAGCGTCTGCTGAGGTCAAGGCTCGGTGGGTAGAACCCACGTGAGCGATCAGATATTTTGAGCAATGGAATTTTTCATCACAATAAAGGTTATCTTGCTGCTAATCAGTAAATGCGGTAAATTTCTTCCTTGCTGTGGTCGCGGACGTACCTGTTCGATTTGACCCATATGATAGCGCCGTTATAAAGTCGTTATCTATAGACTTTTAAGCTCTTAATTAAGTATGCTATGAGAATATTAGCCTCTCAAGCCGTGAATATTGATGCATCCTAACTCTGCAAGTCGTTAACGCTTAAGGAAAACTTGTAGCCTAATTTCTCGAAGCATCACTACGTTCTTCTGTAAAAATAGACAGCAGTTGTTTATGTAGAGACGATTAGAAAGCGCGAACAGCGACGGGCTGGGTGGTCCATTGTTCAGTTGCTATTGAAGCTCAGTTGTCAGTTGCTTGACCCATGCCAGGTTCTATTTAAATCAACGTTTTTATAGTATTGTTTGCACTGAACGATTTTGCTTTCATAGTAATTGGCCGTTCAATGCAAATATGCATTTTTGAAAGTTGTTTCGTTGCTAAACATTTTGCCTTCAAATAAATGGTTTTGCTGCTGAGGCCCATAGTGTATTTCTAATATTAGAAACTAATCAGTGAAATGAATAAAAGTGAAATAAAAGGCTATGGCTCAGTATAATTTGGGATAAATTTTGCCAATTGCATTATATAACTACCAGATTTCTAGCATTAGACAACTTCCAGACGTTCTCAGAATTTCGTAGAGATGTGTTATCCTACATATCAAACTGTTCCAATTTTTACTGCCATTCGTAAACATATTCGTAAAGCTGTATGCGTCAATTTCTTCATGTTCATCTTCTTCGTCACTGACTTGATAGAAATCGAGAGAACAAGTCCTCTCCCGCTCCATGAGGAGGCTCCCAAAGGCAACCCGCTGTTGGGATCACTAGCTATTTCGCGTCCAAATCGCCGCCGCAAAACTTGTGACGCAATGATGGCCACAAACCTTGTCTGGGGATTGCGTCCTCGCCCTGAAATACCGAGCTGTATTATCAGCTCGAATCATTCCGTCTTATCTCATTAATCTATTGAACTGGCTGTTAATCATTCGATATCGCAAACAAACACTCGGAAGCAATAGAGTTCCAAGACTTCATTGCGCATTTGGTTTGTGTACCACTGCATATTGCGTTCGTTTGGAATTTTTCTGCCAGTTCTTCAGTCCATTCGCGATGTGTTTTTGTGAAACAACGAAGTCCCTTTGGCGATAAGTTCGTGCGTGTGTTTGTGAGAAGCCTCCAGGTGTACATCGGATAGGTAGCACCGCGTTCGGCGCACCAGTGGCGTTGCAAAGGTGAGGGTGGATGTGTCGAGTCGCTCCTCCTGTTACCCTAAACTTCAATGAAGAGCAATCTAATGTTGAAGTATATTTTAGAAATTCGTTACGGTTTCTTTTATCGTTGTGACTGAACGCTTGTTGGCCATGATGAAGACGGCTGATGTTGGTCTTATCCCTCAGTGTTTCCACCTGTTCTGTTGTTCTAAAAGCGCATAAGAAAGTCAAGCATTAGGCTTTTTTTGGGAGCTGCGTGTTGCCTTCCCGTGAAGAAAGTACTGTGCCAGGCCTCTTTCCTAGCTGGGCTTTTGTGCTACGGCTACGCCTTGTAATGTTCTGTTACTCAATTTATTACACTATCAACGGTGCAGAAGAGCCCGAGGTCGCTGTTCCCAAACCCGACGTAACCCGGATCTCTTTTTACCTGAGACGAGATGGAGAAAAACTTTGTGATTATACTTAATTTCACGCTCCGCTGCTGTAAGGGCGTGAATCGTTCAGTTTCAGTTAACGAAAATTAACGAACTATTGGTTTGTGAAGTGAGATTAGCGGGGTTTATTTCAGGCACTTGATGAGCTAGAGTTGTTCAGAGACTTGCTTTCCCCGCTTAATTAAATTGGCTTCCATTTGCAGCATATTGTTGTAAATGCGGGCGCTCTCACACGTTCCTGTGAACAAGGTTCTGTTAAAATTGTTGTGAAAATCGTGCTTTTAATCGTACTTCGGACATCATGGTGGTGTGAACATACACCTGCGAATGTGGTAGCGTCAAGATCTCATCGAACACGTTGATAGCGACTCATTCCTCAGAAGCTGGCATGATTGTGTGAAAGTACTCTTCTAAACACGGGAGTATAAATATCATTCGTGTAACGTATTAACATCATTCGAAGAACATACTAACATCACTCGTGTAACATTAACATCATTGGTGTGAACGTGCAAGTGTGAACCTAATTCTCTGAATACGGTAGTATGTAGGAAGTAATGTGAACATGTTATTTTGAATATTTGAGAGCATACTACTCAAATCACGAAGGCATAGGCAAACTACCGCTATGAACAATTGTGAAAAATACATTGAGCGAACCTTAATAAGCTAATCGTGTTGATCGGGCTCGGATTACTTGAAATTGAACATAAGCTATTAAATCATAGTGAAGGCCTTGATCATTCCCTGTTGTGTGTGTCGCTGACTTGCTTTGTTGAGTTGACCATTATCTTCAGACTAGGTCTCCACAGCTTTTTCATGCCGGTTGAAGTAACGTTTACTTACTTCTGAATCGCCTCGTGCTTCCATTAATTCGAATTCTGTACTGCCTGCTGTAATTTTGTTTTCGGGTTCCTAGTTATTTTGAGCGTGCGTGTCATATACCATTTTAGTTTACCTGTTAAGAATATTTAAATTGATGTGAGCAATATTGATTTGTCAGTTTTGGTGGTTGTCTCGTATTACTGAACTAACAACGCATTTGATGATAAAATTCACGTTCCGTTATCTGAAGAAATTTCACGAATGCAAGCATTTTAAGCTCGACCCCTGTTATTTCCTTTGAAAATGGGTATCTATGACGCAAATGTCAGCGATTCTCCCTTCTCACTAGTGCCAAATGTGATGAAGTATCACCATGACCCTTAACAGAGACGCTGGTATCCAGTCATTAGCAGATTCTCTCGTCCGTGCCTGCTTAGGTTCCTAATGAAATCATGCCTTCGCTCTCCGCAAACGAGGCTGCATTCTCCACCTGAAAAACTTGACCGTGGAAAAGAAATTACATCTCTCATCAGAACCCGAGCGGTAATTCAGTTTTGGCTGGTCTTCTCGTTTTGAAA
Source organism: Orchestia grillus (assembly GCA_014899125.1). NCBI lineage: Eukaryota > Metazoa > Arthropoda > Malacostraca > Amphipoda > Talitridae > Orchestia > Orchestia grillus. The sequence continues at coordinate 14,731 of VOMN01108830.1, read as the reverse complement.
TAACGAGCAAATTTTGCGTGTGTAGCTGTTGCTCCTGAGGTAATTTCTAGAGGAGGAAAAGTGGATTTCATTCCCAGGGAGATGGTTTTTGGTACCTGAACATTTTTGATTTGAAGTATTTACGTGCTTGAAAAAACGAGTGTTTGTGTGCAAGTGAACAGTTAACACCCGAGTTTGAATCACTCAAATAGAGAATTTTTAAGCACATTTACTGCACTTGACTCCCCTGAATATCAAGTAGGATCATTGTGGAAGCGACCGTTGGCTATGTGGAGCACAAAATGATGAGCCATTGCAGGGGACCAGTTTTCTAGCAAGATCTGGAGCACGCGGTGACCACAGAAGGTGTTGGTGGTTGATCGCCTGTTCTCAACATGCGGTACCTCGCTTTTCCAAACCAAGTAATCTCAACCTAAACCAACTCGCTTCGAAAACGGGTGTGGGGTGTTCTCTACTGCATTTCAACTGCTTAGAACGGTGTGCTGTGAACGTTTCCAATTTGCATCGAAACGAGGCGTGTTGATCTCCGTTGACTTTCAACAGCTATGCAAAAGAACGTTATGTTGCTCTACATAAGAGTTATTGTAACTTCAACTGTCTCTCTGCAGCTTCTGTGATACATTTGTAGTTGTGGAATGAGGAATTGAGAGTGTGAAAAATGTCATGGGATTAAACTCGAATGATTCATAACCGACTCCAGTTCAGTTTTACTAAAAAAATCGCTCTTTTCAGTTAAAAAACAAAGCTTCAATTGAATTCTCGTGCATAAAGGAAAATTAAAAGGTATGGCGAAAGGCTAATATCTCAAATATTAGCTGTAGCTTGAAGGGCTGCTACAATCATAAAAATTCCACTTTTTCGCGATTGATGGTGCTGAATCATACTGTTTTAAATATGGTGTTTCAAGAGATTATGGCTCTCAAAACGAGTAATGACAGCTCTCTGAAGTATTCACGTAGCAGTCCTTAATTCAAACTTCTTGGATTGCACATATTTAAAGCAGGCTTTTCACAGTATTTGGCGTTTTTTCGAGTGAATCATGTTTTGCCTTTGTGGTGTTCTGACCATGTTGAGAAACATATTGCACTTCTCAATGATGATATTTAGCAATTTTCAAAGGCAAAATTGACGTAGGAGCAACGCAAAGTGAGATCCTGAGATTCTGAGTTGGAGGGACGTTGACTTTTTCAACCCGTCCAAGTTGAGCGTAATTTTTTAGAAGTGAATAATGAAAACAAGGTCACAAACTCTACCACGCTTGCTACTCAGTCACCACTTCTGTTTCACGATTACCTGATTCGGAGAATTCTGCATTGAGCGGAAAAATTATATAGTTATGTATTTCAATCGTGTAATCCAAAAAATAAATATATGTGCATCAGTGACATTTCTCACGAATGATTCAAAATAGTATGGTGTTAGAATGATTGCAAAGTGGATACTTTCAAACGTGCAAAGAACGTGCTCCTTACAATACGGTTCCTCAGCAAAATATGCACATGGTTGTGTGAGATTACATGCGGCTTCCTATACTTTATCAATGAATTTTGCTCTTGATCATGGAGCGTAACTAACGTTAAGTAGTACTGCCAAGGTTGCTAAAATTTCACTTGTTTTCAAGCTGACGTAACTGAATAATAATAAAAAGAGGTCTTCTTGCTACTGATATACATATTTGCCTTTAAGTGGTCACAACAATGGAACTAAGTCTTGAAACCAAATTAATGCTGAAATCAGTACCTCACTCACACTGATAGGAAATATAGGAAATAACATTAATTTTTGACATACTCAAATACTTATCACGAAACTGGCTCCCAAATCTGGCACAAGTGCATTTCAAGTAATTTTTATGAATGATGACGAATAGAAGGGTATCAACCGCGAAATAGCCAGCATAAATCTACGGTATGTGTAATGAAATTTTAAATAACTCCTAATAACCCAAGTTTTTGCTGATGGACTAAGAGTAATTGAAAAACAACCATGGGAACGATTATTTTAATACCTCGGTACATAGTGCTACCTAATGAAACTTCACTTGTTGCTCGGGGTGCTACGTCGGTGAACATGGCTTTAGTCGCACACGCTAACGCAAGTCTACAGTAGATCGCCACGCAGATACTCTGAAGTCTAAATTTATTGCTAAAGAGACACGAGATGCACTTACTTAGCATGAGATCTCATAACGACGCAAACCCTCATACTTCACCCGCTGCGGCAGCACTGAGCTGCCGAGTGAAGGTTGATACGCTGAGATGTTTCAAGATTTCTGAGCAATGCGCATCAAATTTTTAATGTATGCAGTTATACATTAGTTAATGTTTTAACTCGCTTAAATGTATGTTACAGACTGATAGTTTTTACTGGTGTGTTGCTGAATGGCTCAACTTATGTTTGTGTTGCTAAGAAGTTCAGTTTACGTAGACTTGCGTTGTTGAATTATAGAGTCTATTTATATTTTGTTAAGTTTTTTAACCTTTTTTGTGCTGCTCTGTTGAAAAAAATCGTGTCCCATATCCTTCAAATTGAAGTGTGTTAGTTTTCGCTTGTGAATATTATCAACAATTTTGAGACAATGGTTGCGTTGGCGCAAGGAAATCATTTTCTTGCGTGTGTGCTCTGAAAAAGCTAGATTTTAATATACATGCAATCTCTCTTGATAATAGAGCCCATCACAGATACTGTCGAAAGCATAGTGTGACGATACTTGTGAACTTCACTGCGTTCATTCGTTGTGGTCTGGATTAGTTCATGCACAGTCTGGACAGTAGAGAAGTTGCGTGCGCACCTGTGTATCCGAAGTGTTTGTGTGTAGCTGAAGTGTTTTGTGTTGAGGAGTTTCTTGAGCGAGATCTCCTCAGCCATGACGTCCATCATGAAGATATACAGCAAGGCCACCAGAAAGGTACGTGACTTAGTCGCTCATTAGTCCAAGTAATCGAAGGCATTTGTTAGTGAAAGCTGATTTTTTTTTGTGAAGGAGTTGGTGTTTGCCTCAGCGCTAGAGTTGGTCTTTGACTCAGCGCTGGAATTGAGAGAAGGTTGTTAGGAAATTAATTTAATGTCTAAGCGAACATAGCATGGATTTCATTCAGGTATATTTTATGAGTATTTTTTTACTATTTATAAGCCTTGAAATTAGTTGACGGGAGGGCACAAGGCTCCATACCAGTATGTCGTGTTTCCATTCTGTTCAAGTTAAATTTTTGGCTGAAAAACCATATGGCATTTAATGCGCTAGTTCAGCAATATTTGGTTATATTCCTCGCATAAATTCTGTTTTATGCCAGTGCACCATAACGTCTTCACAGGATTGTACCGCTGCGTTGAATTTGGAACAATTCACGCATAACATTTACACATTATTTTCTTCCCAAAGTTTGTGCATTAAGCCTGAGCTCCTCTTATTTGATTGGATGGTTAAGCTAAGCTGTTTTTTTATCGCGTACATATGCACATGAGGCGGAATTATTTCTGAGGCAGAGTTCCTCGCGGTTGTGCATCGTGTTTGCTTGTCTTAGCTTCGTGGTGTTTGTTTGGTCGTGTAGATTTGGTCATGTAGGTTTGGTCGAGTAGGTTTGGTCGTGTTGGGTTGGTCGTGCTTGTCTCGTCACGCTTGTCTCGTCGTGCTTGTCTCGTCGCGCTTGTCTCGTCGTGCTTGTCTCGTCGTGCTTGTCTCGTCGCGCTTGTCTCGTCGTGCTCGTCTCGCCGTGCTCGTCTCGTCGTGCTCGTCTCGTCGTGCTCGTCTCGTCGTGCTCGTCTCGTCGTGCTTGTTCCGTTTAACAGGAAAATCATTTCAAGTTCTTCGCAATTCTGCTTCCGTAACTGCGCTCATTTGTTGTAATTCGCCAACCCTCGAGAGCTCTGGAAACCCCGTGGCATTTCCGCGCCGACGGCCGCCCTGCACTCCGCGCCAGTGCCGTGGCTGCTGAAATTCGCAACGCCGGTCTCGAATTCTGGGTCGGTTAGAATCGTGTGCATGTATATATATCTATCTATATATGTATAAATATGTATATTATATACATTCATGCATATTCGCGATATTAGCCCTTTGTGACCCAATGGTAGAGTTTATGGTAACGTAAACAGGGTAAGAGAGAATACATTTTGATGTAGGTATATGACGCAGATGACGTTTCCTTGTTGAGGTGATGCGTTGCATTTTGCGCTGCGCGACTGATGGTTGCTAGGGGAATTGAAGCAGCTTCACGCGGTGCCGCACGAGGTCCTTTGCTTTCGACTTACCGTTTGCGACTACGTATAGAAATTTTCGTGAAAATCTCATCAACAGGCAACAAAAACAACTCAGACATCAAATCCCACGAAGTCGCAAGTTAGAAACTTTGCTAGCTAGTTGTGCATGAAATCGCGCTCAGCGGTGCCCCCATGGCATTTCCTCGACCATGCGGCGTACTCCAGCTCTCAAGGCTGTCCAGTGGCCAGACAAATGGCTGGTCAATTACGCCAGTCGAGCCTCCTCCTTCAGACGCCGCTGGCGAAGTACTCTGACGACTGAATTGCTCCTCAGAATGGAAGGTTGTATGCATCTACTCGCCAGACGTCTTTTAGAACATTCTGTGGCTGCCGTGGATTAGTTTTGATGAGATTCGAGAAGAAAATTAAGTGAAATTCCGTCTTAAATTTTTAGGTTTGCTCTGGTTTCCCTTTCCCAAGTAATTCTTGATGAATTGACATTTTCGTTGAATTAAAATCGATATTCCGAAAGACTTATTCAATTCTACACGAAGACATGACATCCGTGCTATCATGCGTACGAGTTTTTAGTGGGTAAGTCGAATCCTGAAACCGTAGACCTCGCAGCACATTTGTGTCTTTCAAAAAGGGAGATGTACGTGGCTCCGGCAAAGAGTTTGCTTTGAGACTTTATTTTCTTTTTAGATAAACACTTTCGGGTGAACATTTTTACCTCTATAATGAAGCAGTATCACTTTTTCCTTATATTTCGTCCCTTATGACGTTTTTCCTTATATTCTTTCATGTTGTTGAATTCTACTCGTGTAGTAGTGGTAGTAGTAGTAGTAGTACAGTAAAGAGTCAGGTGCACTCTAGATCACTCTACCGTAGAAAATTATAAGCTTAACAGTTATTATCCTGCTGCGTCTGACCTATATTTTCAATCAACCTCAGCCCGAAAAGACAAAAATGGAGTAACCACAGTACATTGTATTCGAAAAAAACATACTAATCTACCGTTAATTTTTATCCATTTAGAAACATTTATTTACCGCAAGTAATTTATGTCGAATACAGGTTTACACTCAATTGAGGAATGACGAAGAACCGGGATCAAGATATGTACCACACGTAGGCACGAATCAGCAACAAGGCTTCTAGGGCAACTATTCATCTTAGCATACAATTGTCTAAACGAAGCGTTTAGGTTTCTTTGCGCTATAGAATATGAGTACAATGTGGGTAACCTTCTCGACCAATGTACGTGATGTTCTGCAGCGAACGGAGGATAGACCAAGGCTAGGCAGTAGCGATCTAGAACTTCTCGGGCGCCATCGTACGATAAAAACTTGCCCTCTTACATATGCCTTCTGCAAGTGTACGGTGTTCTCCAAGGAGCACCGAATTTGAAATTTGCGAGGCTATTGCGGTTCAAAATTCAAAGGCATGTTCTTGTCCTGGTTGCTATCTCTGTTCATTTTAATTTGTTTTATATTATATTTTATTTTTAATATTGGTGCTATCTTCTTCGTCCTGGAGTTGTCCAAAACTAATCAACACCTTCTTCACGATATGCCCTTTATACTTAGTTTCAGTTCTACGTTTTGTTCGGTTTTGAGGAGGTAAAATTATCGTTTCTCCATTCCGCGCCGACGGCCGGAATGGAGAATTTAAATTATTATCTTAATTTAAATTATTATCCAGTAAGACGTGACTCGCTTAAAATAAATTAGTACCCCTTTGCTGAGATGATGAATCTTTTCACCAATAGCGCTCGGGAAGTGTGTCTAGCTGAATATTGTGTATCTTTAAAGTTAAACTTTGTATACTGCAAATATGTTCATTAGGTAACTTCAATACTAGTTAAAGCCAACAAAGAGGGATCCACAAATTGCCAGGACGCTTGGGGCTCGATTGTGGTGGAGAGTGTAGTGCACTACGTAACTGTGCATGTAATGGTTTGTAGTACATCCTATATCGCCTGTACGAAACCCTTCAAGGAAGAGTTTCCTTCATTTGAAATACGATAGTAACGTTTGTCCTCAACTACAAACCTTGAAAATATTTCTTACATGAGTCCATGTATGGCGAATCATGGAGCTTACAATGTTGTTGTCTAGAGTTCTCAATGAGCTCAATTTTTACGTAGTAGTACAAATTAGCCTTCAGTTTTCTTCCTTCTCCTTTTGTTTAAGTTATGCTGAGAGTGACTAATAAAAACAAGTTCGATTACCATTCTACCAATTCATTGAAATAACGTGATTTATGAGGTGATTTCATCCAACCTCTCTGCGCGATCCTCAATATCATTCAAAAAAGCCTCTTCCCTTATTTTAGCAATTGTTTAATGTAACCTAATTCATGATAGCGATTTTTTCTATCCTTTCACTGGGGCTTTGCGTAACATTCAAAAACGCTTCGTTTCTTATGTTGTTAGCACTCCTGTGGTACAACCTGATTCCTGATGATGATTTCATCTGATCTTTCGTGTCCTGCAATATGCGCAGGCATGAATTTCTTTCAACACTGCAAAGCTTCCCCTCGCCGTAGGGTCCACCCCCGACCACCATCCATTAAATATGAGGCTAATGACGATGAGAATGTGGGTCTCATACGAGTGTCAATACGTACGAGTCTAATTGTAATACAATGCTGTAGAAAAGTTCACGGCTTGATATATGCGAGCAGTATATACTCGTATGCTATGCGATAGCTCATATTAATAAGATAGATGATAGCTATGATAGCGGTTCAAGTGTGCGTTTCAGCAAGGGTTCTTTATGGTGTTTACTTTATAGAAATTGAAAATTGAGGCGTACTGTTTTCTACATCGATATTATCTTAAATCCGTACATATGCACTTAGTATTTTAGCACGTTTCCAGCGTTAAGCTGCTCCACAATTGGGTTGTTCCAGGGTTGGGTTATGTTTCAATTCGGTGACACTTTCTGTGTTGAAGTTCGGCAGGCTTCTTTATTGCTCGCTTTTCCTCTTTACTCTGAAACAGATTAAATCATTTGATTATTCAAATATGAGGGCTTTCTTCCAACGCAATCAAAATATGTGTTGACTTGCAAGCAAACCAATACGCAGCAGCGGAATGAATTGTTTCATTGGTACAGCCGCGGCTTAATACGCGGGGAACGTATTAACTGTGATTTCATTGCAGAAAGTAATTTGCACAAAGATTCCTAGAGATATGCAACATCTTGCTTTAACGGATTATGTGGCCTTTTTTGACGAGAAGCTCAGTTGTAGACACGTCGCTCCTGCGAAGCACACCCATCATCCTTTATTGGCTGCCGACAGCAGCGTGCGAATGATACCTGGTGTAATCAGCCCTAACGGTGTGTGATTAGCGGTCCTGTAATGTAGTATATCGCGCTCGTGTGAACTTCTCTCCCCAATCTTCTTCTTCAATGATCGGCGAATGCCTTCCACGTTCTCTCACGCGCTGGACAACAATGAATTTCCATTTCACGCAGCCCTCTACCTATCTCAGATATGAATAGCCTTGATGGTGATTTATTACGATATCGAAATATTGGGTCCTTTTAAGGTCACGATTTGTCTTCGTCAGAGGGTGAGTTTTTTTACTCCAAGAGATTTTGGAATTTTAGATCCTTGTCTGTTTTGTTAGCTTCTACCAGTTCGCTGTGGGAGGCGTTGCTCTGCAACGATGCGTTTTCCCATACCGGTCGGACAGACGGTTGATGCAAAGCTTCTCATCATTTTGTTTATTCTCACGCTCTGAATTGACTCAGAAAACCTCCAAAATTCGATATTCACATGGTCCAGCTGATCCAGACATTTTGCTAATTCATATTTTCCAGCTTTCCCACGGAAATTGGACTTAATAATGTGAGAGAATATTTTTATCGGTAACAAAATTCTCGCCTTGGTTGGTATGATAGTCGAGGAAACCGTATGCTCAAGACTAGAAATTTCTCAGGAACTAGGAGATTTAGAACGGTAATAAAAAAGGAATTATTTTTCATTCCTCGTTGCAACAACAAAATGTTTATTTCCCCAAACAGCATACATGAAATTAATTTTCTTCATACCCTTGAGACATCGCTCATCAGGTGCAATTAAGAAGCATTGAGACAGTGAAGTTTTCTTCCTTTCGAAGGTACTTTGTACACTGGCACTGAGAGGAACACCTGCCACTGTCAGCACACCTCAGGGTTGTAGCAGAGACCCAGCACCTTCGTAATATTATGCTCTAATTAAAGGAGTGTTTTCACAGCAGCCAGGGTCCGGCGCAGAACAAGCGGATCCGTGGGTGTGGGAGTTTATTGGGTGTGGGAGTTTATTGGGTGTGGGAGTTTATTGGTTGCGGGAGTTTATTGGTTGCGGGAGTTGATTACACACGAATTTTGAAATCGTCTGGTACAAGAAACTCAGCTTGGATCTGCATGGCACTTTGACATAAATTGTTTCCCAAGATCTGGAATAATTCATATTTATTGTCACGGACGAGTGACGTTCAATTCAACTGAATGGAGTTCAGTGGAATGAAATTTGGGTCCCGCTGTAAAAATCCTCTAAAATGTGGCAACGGTGGTGAAACCCCTAGCATAATTACAGTAATAATATCCATTCATTAATTGCGTGCTTATAATACATTGATTACTATTTCCAAAGAACCGTTACATTCAGTTACGCAAGCGATACTCGCTGCAATCGCTGACCGCCATCGGCATTTCTAAGCTGATGAACTCTTTTCGCATTGCAAGGAAAATTTTCCAAGTGCATCGGATTCCTAGCACGTCCGAGCTGCCGAGGTCGAGGTCTCCTCGAAAGGTCACTGTCGTCGTCAGGCCACCAGCGTTGATTGGGGACGTAGCTGGTCATGAGGTGACGATTTGTGCGATGCGAAACCTACGCGATAGCGTGCTTGTGAGCCCAGTGATGCTATTTAAGAGGACGGATGGGACGAAATGATCCGAGTTTTAAATTCATATCACTCTAACCAGCTTCCAAGAAAGAGATTCGAAACGGTATAGAGTGTTTCATTCATATTCTAATGCATATTTTCAGCTAGAACACTTCTATAATTTGACGTTGTAGCCATTTTTTAAATCCATTTTGATTGATCGCTTGGATGAATGTGTCGTGTGTAGCTGTCAATGTAACTGAATTATTTTAAGCGAGATGGCAGAAGACCATTTTTGGAAGAAATAACATTTTAAGGAAGCATATTGTCTTTCATCTAAATGCCATCCCGCAAACAAAACGGCGAAAATTTACGCTGAACACCACATACCTGAATTAGAAACTAAAACTTTAAAAATTCTATTTTGAAATTCTGTTTTTTGTTTGTTCCATTAAAAAATTGAAAAGCTGAACAGCCAATCATTCATTTATGACTATTTCCATTTATTGCTATCCTGATTCGGCATTCTTACCATCAAGTTTTCAGGAAACAAGATGCCATGTATGTATTTAGAAATGAACAGATCAGGGAGCCAAAAAGAATATTCCATGAATATTCAGTTAAAACTGTTAGCGTAGCGTCCTATCATACCAATATACTATCCGGATATATGCATTTTATCAAAGCCTGCTTGACTTCCTTCTAGTTTTGGGAACACTGTCTGGGTACATTACGCGTGATGCGTGTGATGTCGTGACGAGGTCTAGAGCGTGTCACGCTGGTGGTGGCTCTGCCATAACACCAGCGTTGTAAGAAGCCGTTCGTTGTTCCTACGCGAGTCGCTGGTTATAATATAAGAGCGTGATCACCTTCCCGAGCCTTGACACATTTTCTTGGGTTTGAAGTTTGGGATTGTTTTCTCTTTCGTGCGCATAACGACGAAATAAAATCGTGACAGTGGAAATTTACTTTCAGTGTGAGATTTCTGCCTGTAATCTCTTGGTAGAATTTATTTTCTTGTACTATATGTATATAACATAAGTTTCGATTTCAGCTTTAGCTGAGGAATTTCAACGTTAAATTTCATATTTATTTTTCGATCAAGTATTTTCTATTTATTGTTTACGTGCAATTTTTGTGGCCTCAAGGTTTACAGTCCCGTGCGCTAGCCGCTCACGAAATTTCCCTGCTTCCCATCATTGTTTCGGATGAAAAAAAATATTCCATTCGCTATCTGAAGTGACGTTTCAAAATTTTGCACATGCAGCGGCTTATAAATAAAAACTGGCCTTCACTTGGGTCTTGGCCTCAACGGGGGCTGTTTTTTCTCAAGTGTTCACGTGCCTCAGTTTTTGTTCAATAGTCTCACTCGAAGGGCCTCCGCTGAGCGTGGGCATCGTGTGTGTGGCCGCCGTTTTCTTCAACCGAAGTTTTCAATTTTTGCGATTTCTGTCGAAATTTTGAATGTGGTTTTATAGGCTAGGAAACACACTCTGCTGCGTTTAGGTTATCTTCTTGAATGGGTTTTTTAAACAGAATATAAGGGATCTTTAAGCGAGAATGTTAGGATACTATAGCAACATTTTTTGTGCACAGTTAAGTTTATTGTTCAATTGCATAAACTGTCCTTAAACGAGGACATTGAATTTCTGAAGTAATCCAAAACCAGCCAAGGGTTCATGTATGGGACGCTTATGAAAATGGTTATATTTTCATGCTAGAGAAAAATATTCACTTTCACATTTCAAAATACTCACATTGCACTGCTCTAATGTGTATAGATGGCCATCATATGAAAGTTAACCTACTTAAAATTTGCGCATTTTGTGAAAACTTGCGTCATGTGAGAAGTTTTGCATTTTTTGTCTGATGGAATTCCAGCGTCTGTTGGGTTGAGAAGCACAAGTTTTCCCTCAGTAGCGAAGTAAGATCTCGCTCCAAGTATCCCTGATACGGGAACCTGCTTCCCAAACGGTTGAATCCTGAAACAATAATGTCGTGCACGCAGAGAGGGGCAATGGCTGGAAAAATAACGAGTTGGACACAAAAATCCACGTTGGAGTGGTCGCTTGGAAAGCCCAATCGCAGAATGGAAGGTCGGACTTACAGAATTGTTGGTATTACTTCGAAAATCAGCGGCGTTACGTCACTGTATACGCAAGATAGATGAACATGCATGCCTAAAAATAATTGACGGTACATTTCCTATGTCAATTTTTTTATTCATTTGTTGAATTTGTTCAATTAATTTGATCGGCAGTTATTATTTTTTCTCCGACAGAGCACTTTCTGTGACGATCTCGGTTGCGTGCATACTGATGTCTTAAACTTTTCCATTTTTTGGTTAAACTTTTCAATTATTTCTTTTGACACTGAAATGCTCCCATTTGACAAGATGTCTTATTAATATTATTTAAAAATGATGAGGTTTTGTCATTTATCTTGAATTTTGCAGACTAAGGGTTAAGATTTTTTACTTTGAAAGTAACTTAGTTGAGGACGTTCTGAGATACTGTTTTTTACATCACACTTTATCAGTAGGTTGAGGAAATTTCACTTTGATTTAAGTTTACTCCACCTGAACCCACCTGAACTCACTGTTGCATTATCGCAGCGCTGATGCCAGGCTTGGTTCCCATGTTTGAGTTTTACTACATAGGAAAATATTGCGCAGCTCGTCAGAAAATTATGTTTGATGACTTATGTACGCAGGGGATGCTAAGTCACGTCATGTACTTTGTTTACGAGTTCTAGGACATTTGGAGGTAAAATCTTCATTTAGTTTGATAACATTCTTTGATGACATGAATAGTTTCGTACTATAAATATGTTCGGTAGTATAAATAATTTTATAATATACCAGTGAATACGAGCTCGCATTATCATCAACTTTATGAGTTGTAAAAAATCTAGAAAAATTTCATTTAGTTTGGACACACTAATTAAAACAAAAACAATTTGATAAGGTAAAATTATTTGATATAAAGTAATTGATACTCTGAGCAGTCGATTTAAAACTCGCATCATCGTAAACTTTATGAATTCTGAAACATCAAGAAAAAACCTTTGTTTTCTTGTGATCAAATGGTCAAAAAATATCAAGACCCTGGTTTTGGGTCGACACAGCGCATGGCGGGTGCCTGCATCGTCGTCCGAGCATCGGGGTGTGAGGTGAAGGTTCGAGTCCCGAGCTCTGAAGGTTGTGCGCTCGACCTCGTCAGGGCGCTGGCCTTCCAAAACATGGCTGTCATCTCTGGGGCTTTTAAGTAAATTTTAGGTACATTTTTTCGATTAGAAATCCGCTTGAAATTAATTATTAGTATGCTTCTGTAATGTTTTTAATAGGTTGAACTTTGAATCCGTTTTTTTTAACTAATAGTTCGCATTATATTTTTGCTAAACCATTTATGACTGACGACTTTTAGTTAGGGCGGTTATCCTGTTCAATTTTTGGAGAGTTGTTATTGATGTCGCTGGCGCGTCGTACGGTTGTACATGTAATATTATAGTTCAGGAAATATTATGATGGATTTACTTCAGTCTTGTTTAATTTAATTTCATCGTAATTATGGAACGACATTTTAACTAGCTTTCGGGGTAAATGGGTTCAAAAAGACATTTAAAATGCTAGTACCGGCATAGATTCTTTATTGGTTTGTAATCTTTATTTGTTTGCCAGAGTTTTAGACGAGGTGACGTCAACAAGCAGACTCCCCCCTCTTCGCTGGAATTTTGTAATTCTTCGAGTTTTATAGATTCAAAATAGTACATCGAAAGAAATTGTGAAAGAAGAAACATGTCTGACATTTAATACTGATGTATACTTAAAATTTGCAAACTTAATAAGACTACACTTCTCTTCTTCTCATTTTCTATCAGTTTGAATTTTTGCGTCTGAGAAATTCTTATTCATTGCAAATTTGAGTCTCTCTTAACTACGTTCCGAATTTACGTCACCGTTTGTTAGTGAGAAAAAATATTTTGATGACCATTCTAGTTTGAAAAATTTATGAACTGATATAATACTAAATTTGTTGCTGTACATACTTCTAGGTATGAATAGGTGTTGAAAAAGTTCTCTTGAAGAAGGCAAAGTTTGTAACCGTAAAAGGATGCAAGAAATAAATTTTCACGTGCACTTCGTCACGATATCAATCTTGCTTATCATGTTTACTTAACATGCTAGACATCGTCCAATCCACGTATTCGTCTCGTATCACTGCGTCTAGAAATGCCCTCATGATGTACTTTCATTATCTTCATCATCGAAAGTGTAGATATGTTGAGCATCGCTTATATACACATTTTGAGCATCACTGACACACACACATCTAGAACATCACTGACGTACACACATCTTGGCACTGCAGCAGCATCAGCTCGGCGCAAGGCTGAGGTTCCGTTTCAGCGGACGGGACGAGAGTTGCATGTGTACCACTTCCGCTTTTGGAAGATCGAGTCGTCCCGCTAACAGGTGTAGTATTTACGACGTACGAGGTGCATCTCTTTGTGCAGCGGTGGCAGACCTCTGTCTTTGTTCGGTGCTTCCGTGTCAAAAACGGGGGCAGTTCGAGGTCGAAACACACCGATTCCGGCTCCGGGTTTTGGCTGCGTTTTGAGGTTGCGTGGTTACTGGTTTGGAAAGTTCACAGGTTACAGTCGCGTGTTCCCTTACGAACAACGGTCCAACGATGGTGCTTGAGAGATGTGTCCGGGCTGTTACGTCATCGGGCCTGAGTGCAGGTGTTGGTGCAGCTTCAAAACTGGATGTATGAATGGGACGTTGTCACATGCGCTGTTGAGGCATCGTAGATAATGAATTCTTCTGGAGTACTCGCTGTTTGAACTTCCTCTTTTGACTTCTCACGTGTAAGGGGAATTTTATTGATATCAAGTAATACATGAAACTAAATTGAAATTCGAAAGTGTATTAGCTTATCTAATGTGTTTCTGTGGAACCTTTAAGGACATTTTGCCCAACACCGGTGGGGAATGTTGGCATAGAGCCTGAATAACTTTACATATGGGCACACCTCCACTGTGCTGTTACATTCAGACGAGTGTGTAGCTGTTATATGATATCTGGGCTATGTGGCTACTACATTCGGTCGAGTGCGTGACTGTGGCATTCTGTACGCACGTCATTGACATTAAGTCGACCACGCGTGACCCTTACTGGAAGGTGGAACATGTCCCGTCTACGTTCAGTCGAGCATACGTTATGCAATTTTGTTCGACAACAATGCAAGGATCCATGTTCGGTACAGTGATTCGGTCGCCATTATATTTGGGTTATCCTGTCCTTCAACCAGCGGCCCCATACCGTCAAAAATGGCGATAAATCTCGTTTGAAACATAATTTTCAGTATCACTGATACAGATTGCCTTCTCTGACTGTCTCACTGATAGGAATACGAACCCTAGAATCTGGACCTGGGAAGTTTTTCCTAATATAGAAACGTTTAGAAACATTTATTTACCACAAGTAATTAACATTAGATACAGGTTTACAATCAAACGAGGAACGACGACGAACCGGGATCAGGATATATACCACAAGTGAGCCCGAATAAGCTACAAGGCTTCTAGGGCCTGGTATGGTATGAATTTAGCAATTTAGGGAAGAGACTACATACATACACATATTTGAGT
>VOMN01108827.1:0-22957 GCA_014899125.1 Orchestia grillus | reverse complement strand
CGGCAGTGGCCTCCACAACCCCGTCACGGCAGTGGCCTCCACAACCCCGTTGTGGCAGTGGCCTCCACAACCCCGTCACGGCAGTGGCCTCCACAACTCTGCCTTGATTGCAGACACTACAATTGTTCTTTACAGGGAGACGTGAAAGACTGCTACCTCTATGTCCTTAAATTCATATGTTTTTAGTTTATATTATGCTTGTAAACTGCATACATGAAACCCTGTCCTCTAATTTACCTCATTACTAAGCCAAGCTGAAGGTTTACGCCGTTACGGACACCCGTGCACTTCACAACGTACGCTTCCGTTTTAGACGAGATCCAGGTAAAAGTTGGTCTACCAAGGAATGACTCTGCCCTGCGACTTAGTAATTGAAGTCTCTATTAGCATGTCTTCGATGCAAGTAACGGACCCGACTTTCTGTGAAACTGCCCCCCAGAGCTACACACGAAAGTATTCATCGAAATGATGAAAAGTCGTCCCAATACTGTAATTGTAGTGTGGAATATGCGTACTGCAATTATAAAAACGCTATAAATTAGGAAAACACATCTGTGAAATGAATTTTATGTGTTGCAATGCCTTCACCTTTACCGCGCGTAGTTTTTTCTAAGGAACATACTCTGGAGAAAAATGACCATGTTAAAAGAGTTAGGCTTAAATGTTAGTTTTGAAACCGAAAGCATAGGTAAGGTAAGCGTAAGTTATTATTAGCTCTCCTTGCACTAACAATATGCTCGCTCATCATAGACAAATGCTCGCTTCATCCAAACTCAGGTTGACCGACTCTCATTAAAAAGTTTAGGAGTTTTGCTTTCTTCTACAAATGAGGCTTATCAGTAATGAAGTAAAATCCCAGCTGATGCTTATAGAATTATTCAATCAGCATCCACTGCACGGGCACGCAAGTGAATAGTGTAATGGTGTCCTCTAACGAACACACTAGCAGGAAAAAAGATCAGGAAGGCATCCCAAAATCAACGCTTACGAATTACGAGTTTCAGTTCAAAGTTAAATAATTAGCCATTGACGCCTCGAAACTACTTACCGACTTATTCCTTGTTTAGTTTTTGTACCGATTTCATATAAACATCAAGAGCTACGGGAAGAGAAAACCCTCTGCACCTCCGCATACGCCATTCGTTTAGTGGCTAACCCTTTGCACGCGAAGAGAAAAAGGCTAAAATATACCATTGCCTTACTTGTATTACTACGTGTGTAACGATAAATGCATCAATATTTGATGCCAAATTTCATGATTAAGCTTGGTATGATACAACAAAATTTAAAGCTTTTGTAAATGTGTAACGTAAAGTGTGAATGCCAATCTAACTATTCCTCCCTCCATTCCTAGTTACAAAACCCACACCTGCACCCATCACCTTCACAGAGGCAATAATGACACAAAATAACGATCCAAGAGAAAAGTGCGGCTTACAGAGCGATTGGGAAGGGCACTTACAAATTACACGCCGAGCGATCAAAGACCACAAGCAGGCTTGCAAGCCCCGACTTGACTGACCACTCAAGTGGTGGCTTCATTAAGAATAACTCGATCGAGGGACGATGGTTTATGATAGCGCCGTCGATTGCGACGCTAATTGTCAGCCAAGAATTCGTGACAATCTTGGCTCACGCGACGCTCGCACGCCAAGACCTGCTCGCATTTCCTCACATTAACTCTTATTGCTCGTATCTGCGAAAAAATAATACAACTCTAGAAAGTTTATCTTCAACTCCAAAAAACTATCTTGACTTATCTTTTAATGCTCGTACTTGCAAGAAAATGATAGAACTCTACAAAGATTGACCGAAACTTCGAGAAATACACTACGTATTCTTACTGTTCGTGTCTAAATGACAACAGAATTCAAACAAGGACTTTAAATACAATAAATGCTCTTCACACAATTCTAACCGCTCGAATGGCCGAAAAAAATATAATTCTGACAAGACTGACTTCAACTTCAAGAAATCCTCTTCATATAATAAAGGCGGTACCAAGTATAATAGAAAGTAATTGTCCAGAGGAATGTAATGCGAACTTTCCACATGAAATACGTAATAGCATGACCAAGTGAACTGTCAAATTGCGAAGGTGCACGGCAACTAGTGACGGCTCCAGTTGAGAGGCGGTCTGAGACATGCAGCACATGTAGTAGAGCGCAATGCAATAGTTCCATCTGGGGCAGGAAGCGGTATGTCAACTCACTTGCATTCTTTAACTCGTTTTCCATATTCATTACTTCTGTTGCACATTATTTTTAATAGAATAATATTATTCCATTAGGAATAGTAGTTATTATTTCGTTGTAACTAAGGAGACACGTAATTTTCCCACGAATAGGACTAATCTTATCGAGCGGTCGCAATAAATTTCTCCTCTTTTCCATTACACTAAAACTAAGAATTACCATAGCTCTTGTGACCGTACCATGTAAACCATACATTAAGGGTACGTTTTAAAAAATATACTTGGTTGTTGGCTGTTTCTTCGTTTTTATGTCGTTGCATCATTAATCGGTGTTTGCGTCATTTTTGTACGAACTCGTTTACTTTAATTCAAACCATATTAATTCAGGCATACTACCAACACTCGTACTTCACGAGGACCTATTTCTTTATTCATTCAACATTCACAGTAATTAATATACTCTTGATTCAGTTAATTATTCCAGAACCCGAGGAAATGTCACAGTTAATTACCTTGTGAATTTTGCAAGGAATCTGAACAAATTAGGATGATAACGGTGAGCATGTAGGTCAAGGATAACCTGGTTTAAGATTATACATTTTTTCTTCAAGGCCTCGGCTGGTTTTCTGATTTTCATGTACGCGGATTGGGTGAGCTCATCAATGCTCTGTCAAATATGAACACGATTTGTTATGCACCATGAGGTTTCTGAGCGCGTAGAGAAAGAAATCCTACCTATACTGTACATATGGTTATATAATTGCTAACGATGCGACGTTGTCGAAATGTTGAATTTACTCTCATATGGGATTAACAATCAGAGTGAATCCATCAGACACTAATAAAAAACCTAGACATCTCGAGATGCTTGAAAAGAATTGATTTTGTTGATTAAATGAGAGATACGTAACTTTTGGTGCGGGAGCACCGGTGATGAGCAGGTAGTTGCATCTGCTCACATTTGATTTTCGGAGGACAAAAGCGACCCAGCTAGCTTATGAACGTGAGTACGCGGATTTGCATTCACAACATCGCGCGTAATTTGTGGATGTGGACTCATTTGAGTCAAGCGATACATTAGTAACGTGTCATATCTTGCGCAGCCCTTCTATACAACAGAGTAATTAACGCCTGCGAGTGAAAGCCAGCGTTGAAAGGACAACCTTTCACACCAAAGTCTGGGTTTGAAATGCCTCGCACCAGCGTCATGTAAGCTCGCTTCTGCGATGAAGGCGAGAGGTTTAAGCGGTTCACCCGTAACATGGAAGCATTGAGCGAGACCTATGAGAGATCCTATTCCTAAATTAAGAATAAATTCCTAATCAAAATATGGAAATAGTATAACTTATGGCTAATTAACATTGTTATAAAAATATCGATAAAAGCTCCGTATCGAAGCAGAGAATTACGACACGGTGAGACAAGACGGGTACAGGAGATAGGTGAAGGCATACTCGACCAAGTGTCGTATGTTGATAGGTGAAGGAACGACTTTTATTCTGGGCGATGATGATGTCTTTCGTTACCTCCAAAGGTGGCAGCTTTTCTTATTCATGCATATGAAGCGCGTGTGTTGCGTCGTCATAACACAAACAGGCATAATATAACAATTTCAATGACTTTCCTCATAAAGAATGTTTGCCAACTGTTCGCATTGAACTAATGAGAGCTCCACAGCGAATCTCAATCATAAATTGAGTCCAATTCATTCTACAAGGCTAGACAAGCTGACCGTAACTTACAACAGAGACACGTCAGAATGCTAACCGAAGGACAGCAAACATAGAACAAGCTAAAAAGAACGAGTCTCGACGAGATAAGTCGGTCACTCCTCGAACCAGACTCCAACAACACTCGTAATTCTCCCTTCACCCTGAATGGCCCGATCTATTTCCTAAATTAACAAAATTTTCTCACGACCTATCCGTACTGCAGCGTTGCCGATGCCTTTGAGATAAGCTAAGAGTCCAAGATATGCTAAAGCATATAAAGCAGTCAGATAGTGAAATATTTCATTGAGAGTAATGACTAAACAAGGCTCATAGTAAAACCCGGCATTGCGTGAAATGACTTGTTCACTCAGTGGTTGGATAGGTTCGGTAAAGTTATGTGGCGAAATTATGAATAACTAAAATGGCGAAAAAATTTGTATTGAACTTGGCTAGAAAACTCAAATATTCAGCAAAACTCAGACGTGGTGGTAATTTTCGCTCCAAAGCCACTACACAATTTTGTTCGTCAAACACCCGTCGGCTTTGTTGACTCTAGGATAAATTTATCAGTTTCATGGGAGAGTGAATGTCACGTGAGAGAGAACACTGGGACAGAAGTTATCGAGAAGGCATTGACAGAACGAACAGAACGACGTCTGAAAAGCAAGATGGAAAACCAATTTGAGAGAGAGAGAAGGCTTGTCTTAAAAAGAAGCTCTTATTAATTATCATTGATGAATTCGGGGACATATGCGGTCGACACGCCTTACGCTTCATTACGATCTTTACTGGCGCAGGCGGGGGACCATTTTTGGTCGCGTTACAGGAAGCTTAAGAAAAAGGAGTGATAGGGCGAGGCACCGCATAGGAAATTAGGGGGGGAAGTTTGGGGAAGTCGAATCGAGAAGGCGTGGAAGAAGGATCCTCACAGATCGTGACTAGGGCGAGTTACTGTCTTCAGTTGGGCGACAAGAGTGACATTCATTACACATCAGCCTGACTTGCGGGAGTTAAATTTTCGGCAATTGCTCCACCGGTAATTGCGCAGCATTTACCAAGTAACTTCTCAAGAATTTTCATCATTGCTAAAAATTCATTTTCTTCGAATGGCTTCCTTCAGAACCACAAGCACGTCACCTGAGTAGCAAATTTAACGACAGCATCAAAGTTGCAGATTTGGAGAAGCTGAAGCCTCAGAATTGTCAATCAGCAAGTCACCGGTGCACAGAAGGATGCGGACGTCAAATAAACGGTGCATTACCTATGCTGGGCTGAGCCCTACAGCAGCATTGCATCATGCAGGAATGAGTAATTAGGGCTCATTAGTGCAACAAGTGACCAGCAACGCAGGAGTGCAGTCCATAGTTCCGTTTTTGAAGCGTAATTACAAAATGTATTTCAATTGCCGTTTTTTGGACTGATGAACTTCCTTAGCGCACCGCAGTGGCCACCTCGGGATTTGGAGTTGCCGCGAGATTATCTGAGTTGTTATTCAGTGAGGAACGTGTAACACTTCAACTGAACAGAGCAGGGTGGTAGGAACCGCAAAAAGGTTAGGTAGGCAACTAGCGTAGTACGTTGTCATCACATCAAATAGCAGAAATTTTAGTAACTTCAGGTTGTGCCTGAAATTTGTAGTCATTATGCGTAATAATAGAATTCACTATCTAAACAACATGAACACTACACACCAGTGTCTGGAGATTATTTATAATAATTGAGCTAGGTTCATTTACCTTTCTTTGATGGCTCTATAAAAGCCCTCGCGAAAAGAATTCAAATCACCAACAAACTTATCAATCCTAACCTCATGTTGCAAATATAATCAAGATAAGTCTCGATTTCAAAACACCTTGCTCGGCTGCAATGCGATGATCGGATGCAATGCTAGTTCTCTCTCTCGAGAACTAGCACCCGATGTAGACCACAGCGCTTGCTTGCTTACTTCCAACTTCATATCAGGAAGCCTGTGTACGGCCGACGGCATCGCTGGCCTCTCCGACGGCTGAAGAGTCAAACACTGCACCTCACTGAATAAATTGTTAAATCTTCTGTCACAGGCGTCTCCTACTTCATCCTGAATTAGTACAGTAAAACAGAGGCGCCAAGAACTCTTTCAATCCCTCCCGAAGCTACAACTCTCAGCGCGAATAATTTCCCTGGGAAGCTGAGTACAACTATGAACCTATTCCTCACGTGGAGAATTCTAAACACCGAAAACACGGCTTGCCACACAATGCATAATCCTCTCTTATCAGATCTTCTTAGAACTCTTTCAATAAATCTTTAGGGTAGGTACAGGGAGCCCCTTCCAGCGCACCTCCACTAAGGAGAGGACTCAAACAACAGTCCGATGGAGCACGACAGAGCAAGTAGAAGAAGAGCCGCCCACTTACCGGCCTAACAGACAGAAGCACTGCCGGGTTTTGACGCAGCACTTAGCTTGTCAGCTTGAATATAGCGGTGAAAACTACGGCGCAGTTTGTCTGCAGCAAGGTTGTTTTACAAGCCGAAACGCAGCATCATTCAGGAGCATTGCTTTGAAGGCTTAGACGTACTCATCCATTAGTCGCTGTAGGACATAAGTCGCTGTGGAATTGATGAAGCAAAATAAAAGCTCGTTGTTGTGAATTAACCAAGCGTTTGTTGAGTCGCTCACGCTCTCGTGAGCATCACAATTAAGGAGAAGCACCGAGGTAGACTTGGTCGGAACCAATGCTTAAACGCGTGAACAAAATTAGATCTCCTCTAACCACGAGCAAAAATTAAGCTGAGAACAGTAGCCCATGTCGTTGCTCTCAAGTAAAGTAACCAAATAACACAGCGATAGAGTACTAAGCTCAAACCCTCGCTACCAAAAAGATGGCCGTAGACTCCACAGTAGCGGCTCAGGACTCCTGCGAGGAGAGCGAAGTCCCCGAGAGCGCAGGGCGTCACACGCCATGCCGAGATGAGCCCGTGAATCGTGCACATCCTACAGGAGCGCTACGCCCTCAAGGCATGTTAAAAAAACTCATTTCCAAAGCGGACGGAAATGGGGGAAGTGATGTAAGGAATTGTTCAATTCCGCTTCATCTCACCATGTAAAGTAACGAGCCAATGTTGTTATATTCAAGCATCATAAACTTACACTGATGACATTAACTGGACTCTCGGAAACAATATGGCGAACGGTGAAAAAGTTCTACAATTCTTGAAGTTTCTTCCCGGTGGACACATAATAATAGCGGATTGTAGGAAAATTAAGACCCTGTCTTAAAAAATTATACATACTATCTGTCTGAGAGCTTTCTGACTGCCCCCGTGTTTCTAGGCCAAGTATTCCACACACATCATCGTCAGGACTATACACCAAGTCATGCTCTTACATTGCGCACGGAATACGCGGATGGAATACGAGAGTTCGATTTCAAGGCGTGTAACAGGAGATCAAAAGCACCCATGGCGAGATGAGATGGGATGCAATCACGGAATATAACTTCTGTTCCGGACGACACGGAACTTTAATGGCAATCCAATGAGCTGCGCTAGTTCCTGTCGCTTTTTTACGTTCTAATTTTATTTAGATATTCTATCCTTGACAATAGGTCAACTTGGCTTGGGACAAGAAGACACAATTTTTAAGGAAACGTGATTCACAGGAGACGTATCGTAAGAAGTCAACGCGCTCGAATTAATAACAGCAAAGTTGACAAGCGTAAAATATACTTCCATTGTTTATAAAACTCCAAGTGCATTGACGTGATACGAGAAAGATAAAAGAATGAGATGAAGACCAGAGCCACGGGTACAGAACTCTAACCATTAGGAGTAGAATTTGCGACTCGAGCGATACGAACTTCAGGAACTAAGGGGAATGGTCGCATAGCCTGATGTAACAAAGCACACAAAAAGACGGTATTGCACGCCTTCAAGTTCGTAAAACAAGAAACGGAACAAAACTAGGGCTGCTCGAACTACACTATATATTGGACCCAATAAAAGTAAGCCGACAGCCGATACCGAAGCTTCAAACTCTCCTTAATTCTATGTCGCGAAAAACCGAGTCACATGAGCAATTCCGAATGTCACCATCCCATTCCAATAAAATCCTTGTGCATTTAATTAAGCGCCAGCATTGCAATAACAAAGTGCCTCAGTCCAAAAGAGACGGTCGGCAAACGTGCGACTAGTACGCACAAGCCGGATATCGAGCTCCCGGTAGCGCTTTAAAACTGATCGGCATGCATTGCCAATAGAGGCCGGGAAATGAGGGACGGGGTGCCCCATGGTGTTGCCCTCCCCTTCCCTCTCACCCAAAAAATTTCGTGTCATGGTGCAATTGCCCAACAGAATAATTTTTCTACTATTTGACTTTGAGTTCGCCGAATGAAATGTTTTCAATGACATCCTGATGAATGACAACATGGTGATAATTTATCTGGAATTCAATCAGTAGTTGACAAATAATGCAAAGTTTCACTTTTTTCTCGATGGAACATTAGACTTTAGGGCTGACTTTTCCGGTTTCGTACATGATACAAAACAAATGAAACAATTCGTACTTCATTTACATTAAAAGGATTACTGATGTAAGGAGTTAGAGCAAATTGATGAACACTCTCCACGGGATTACCAGCTAAGGGAATATACTCCTTCACGCCGATAGGCGATACTTCACACATTCTTGATAGGAATTGAAATGCCTAAAAGTTCTGTTGCTACTCACGACCTCTCGATGAGAAGACGGCAAAATCGAAGCTCACCTTTTTGATATCCTGGTTGTCCGAGAGCTCTTCGTCCGCCTTCCTCTTCTCGCGTTTGAAGGCTAAAGAGAAATCCGGATCCTGAAACATAGGAAAAAATAAAATTGTATGAGTCTGTACACACAAAAGAAACGTCAGCTTAGCGATAAAAGTACAGAACTTGTCGACTGAACTGAAGGCTGACCACCTAACTCACAAGTATGAAAAAAATTACTACCTGGTTAAATGCGAAACGTCTACATACTAAAAAAAATTTCCAGGTTCTTAAAGAATCGGGTAGAGTTATGCTCATAGATTCATGAGAGTCAGAGCGAATGAGTGCAATAGCTCAAACATCTGTAAAAATATTCTCTGTAAATGGTACAGAAACTTACAACGATAAGAAGAAGTGTGAAAATACACAGTATATTTGTAATTCAGAGCAGAACAAAAATCACGTATTTAACGAAACGATGGGTTCATCACGTCAGAATACGAAAGGCTGATGAGACAAATCAATTTAGAGCAAGTGTAATGAAGGCTCAAATATGTTCACAACTAGCAAAATACCGGTTATTGTTTCGCGGTCGCTGTCACTGAAAAAATTGAAGCACTGCAATTTAAGCTTTCACCCACACGAAGAAAAATTAGATTAACAGTTAATTTTATTAGGCTTAACACGTGATGTCGCATCCTGAGATGTTCAAAACAATGCACTATTCAGCAAAGAGGAAAAAATAGAAACATTTCTATGCCTGGACGTCACCATTTAACCTCAAAAGCATGGAGAAAACCGAGCAGTGCGCCATACATACGTACGATTCAACGCAAGGGACATGAAACGCCCCGAAAAAAACAGACAGACGAAAGTCAGTCCTTTGTTTTAAATGCATTTTCGTTTCAGTGCAGACTACTGACAGCTCGCGCGCTGGCGGTGCGACGGTGAACTCTCAAGGTGGAGATCGAGATTTCGTCGCAGAAGCCTGTACGACAGAGACATGGAATCTAACCAGGAGATTCGACGGCGCGTTGCTGAGCGGAAAGCATCAAAGGAGCAAGCATTAGGAGCACTGGCAGCTGAGATGGCAGCACATTAGAGACATCACGAGAACGGCGCAGTTCAGTAACTTGTCTGTCTTAAGACGACATGAAATAATAGGAACACAATAAGGATGCTCGCGTAAATAAGTTACTCCATAATTTCTGCTAGCATTCGAGGAGCGAAGTATCGAAGACGACGAAGGTACACTTAAGATAATATAAAATGAATGAGGAATTTGGAAAAGTAAGTCTCATTGAAATCGTCAAACAAAAGGCAACTGACGCACTCGTAATATAGATTTTAAAATAACTTTAGTTCTCAGTGCATCACAGGGAATACATACAAATCTATAAAAAATCAGGCAAGAAATATTGTTGATCTACAAAAATAGCTTCTACCAAAGAAACCCCTACCGAATTTTCACCCGAAACAACAGGAATAAACCAAGATAGATTCTTCCAGTAAGAAGAATACGTTCGGGACACTTCAAACTCACTGGCATTGTTGCGGTGCTGTGGCCAAAACCTCTAGACTCTCGAGAGTTATCAATCATGGCGTACGTTCAATGAAAACATAGAAAGAAGATACTAATATGAAGTTTCTGCATTTATCTTCAAATTATGATGCAACTATACAAATAAAAAATCAAGGCATATATTTTTGTTGAGAATAAATATTTATTTTTAATAGTTCTAGCCCATAGAAAAACTTACACACTTCTCGATATATTTCGAACAACACCAAATATTAAGAGCTAGTATAAATTGTGCTCGATGTCTGTAATTTGGTGTGCGTAGTCAGCAATATTTGTCAAAATAGCAAATGACTAGAAACTTTTAACTCAAATTCCAATCAATCTTCAATACGGTCACTTAACGCACACTAATCATAATTAAGCTTCGCGTTTTAGTTAACGCTCCATCATTGGTTAAAAAGCTTATCGAAATCGCCCCGTACTTGCGCTGCCCTTCAGGACTCGAGTATAGAACTGCAGGGAGTTCAGAAAACACGGGACCCCTGTAAATCCTGAATATTTAATTTTTTAAAGCAGTAATTAAAAACTATATAGCATTGAAAAGAGAAAATATGGGAGAATTTATAAATTTTAATTAAATTTCAAAAATAAGATTCATAATAAAAAATAACATTAAGATGATTCCCACCCTGCGCAATATGTATCATAGATACATTCATACATAAATAATCTCCCAAATTTTCTCTTTCCAATGGTATATAATTTTTATTTATTATTTAAAAATATATATTTATTCAGGATTTACAGGAGTCCGGTCTTTTCTGAACTCCCTGTACACGAGCAGCGCGTCGTGAACGCCGGATGGTCGCACAGCTTCACCTCTCTTCCTTGTTTTCNAATTAAAAAACAAAGACAAAACGAAAACTCAAGTCACAAAGTATAACCCTAGAACACAGAAAGAGCGTACGACATTGCCTCATTACCATCAAAGCTTAGGCGCCGACTCGACACTAACAAAGAATATCGCTATACATACTTCCTTAAAGAGAATGTTCCACACTCAGAGACGGTCAACGTCTGAGCAGCTTGCGTAAAAGAGGAAGTTATAACTCATCTCTAACATGAGCAGTACCTGCTGGTGCTAACATGCACAGCCAGGGCAATCACGCACCACAATTAGTGATTTGACGAATAATGAGAGCATCAGCAGCACTCAAGGGTTCATAAGTTACACTTCCTTAGCAGAAAAATGAGAAATATGAGGCAGAGAGGCTCATAGAGGAAGCAACACATCCTCTATGAGCAATATGTCATCATATGCATATAAAAAGAAGTTATTAACAAGTTGCGCTTTCGGAAATAATTAATGCTTTTGAAGAATCATGATAGAATTGATTGTTTTAGATTTAATTCGTCAATTCGTAGAAAACAAAACAAGAGGATGCAATGTAAATTTAAATGTACCTGTAACGAAAAAAAAATATTTCCCAAACGGTAATGTATAAACAAGTCTCGGCGATCAGCAAGATCCAAATCGACATCAATCGACAAAATAGACATGAATTAAAACCTCAGGGGCGATGTTGGTATATTGGAGAGTATAGCTGCCTTCCAAGTAGTTGTCCCGGGTTCGATTCCCGGCCATAGCAGAGTTAGATTAAGCAGGTGGCACCCCAGTGTGGCCAGGGTGTGAAGACCCAAACATCTCCGGACGCCAGAGCAGCACACAGAAATAAACATGAAGTCGACGAGTCGAGCGAGAGGCGGAAACGAGCTCAGGAACACGAGTTCGCGTCGCAGCGCCAACAAGCAGAGCTCGAGCCATCGCCGTGTCTTTTTTAACGACATGAGGTCTAACGATATCTAACAATCATCAGGCTATTAGCGCAACCCAACGACGAGCCAACCCAACTTTACGCAATGAAAACTTCGCAGCAAGAGGATTGCTGAAGTTAAATTTCTTACAAGGGATTTTCAGTGTGATTTTCTTTAATAAGTGAAGCCCTCTGGGCAGCAAGTTGCTAGCTGCTGTGGAAAAGTTCAGAAAAGAACACAAACCCGTAAAAAACTACACGCACCTTTGCAACGTTATTGACTTTTCTTGAGGAGATTGCAAAAGTTTGAGACTATCGTAACCCAGATCAAGAAAAAATCTGAGGCAAACAATTTTTCGATAAACTTCAGATATATTACCAGAGGAAGCTTAACGAGCAAAAATAAACACAGCAAAGACGAAGCTTTTCGGTCCCCGTTCGGCAAAAAAACACTTTATTGCAGGTCAGCAACGGCCCACAAAGCAAGTTAACTACCAAAAATAAGGGCAACATCAAAAAGAATATCATTTTCAACGACGTTACAATATCCGAGGTTAAAAACACAATCAAAAAGGTACGGAAATATTTAATCATCAAATTTTAGAAATGCTAATAAAATAACGTATAATAACGTAGAAATAACGGCGCACAGATTGACGATGTTCGGTAGAGACAGCAATGAGTCTACCTGTAATAACTCTACCAAATTTCAGCCAATAGGAAAAAAGTATGGTTTACTTGTTTAGTGAACGTTTGAGCCAGACAACCTTCGACCAAGCACATTAATTGAATCATCATACATGACGCATCATAGTAAACGGAACACACAAATTTATCGGAATTAAATTAAAACCTCAGTTAGAAACTCAAGCACTTTGAAAATAAGACAAGTGACTTACAATCTCATGAAGAAAATAAAAAAGGAAGAATTCACTATAAAAACACAAGTGTGTTCAGATCAACGCGTCGGCAGGATATACTCTGATGGTCGTTATCACATACGTACAAGAGCTATTTTTCATTACCAGGGCAAATGACATCGTTACCGCACTACAACAACCCGCAAAGACAACCAATAGGTGTTCGAGAGCCAGCAAAACGGCTCCTTAACACTCGATCACTTCAAGACCGTACGTAATGAGTACCGCACTGCAGCTCGTTGTAAGGCTACAGCAGCCGCAGCTGATGTGCTAGCAGCAGCTCGATCTTACGAGACATTAGCCATCCCAAGTTTTAGGCTCGCAAATAGGTATCGTAGCATGTACTTGAGTTAGGATTTTTACCTTCGCTGCAACAAAATTGACTCCTAGTGCAAGATGTTTGTGATAGTAAGTGCGGGGTTATTTTTGAAAGCACAAATGTGGTTTCTTTGCGCTTTCTACCTCATGACGACACCGCGAATTGACGAATACAGACAACAAATGTTAGGTAATGGGTAAACGTTATAGTACCTACTTCCACAAGAATAGAAATATAAGGCCGTTCCTAGGATACACCAGCACTGGCACTTGCATTACCACATCCGGTCTCACAACCGTGCACAACAACAATAACTCGCCCTCATGAGGTTACAAATTTAAATAACTGTTTCAGGAGAAATGAATGAGCATTAGAGCACATTTTTCCAAAAGAGGCCAAATTTAAATGAAGTCGGTCCCCAGGATACACCAGCAGTCGCATTACCGCGTCCAGTCTCCCGACCACCACGGCGCGCCTTACTGCTATCACGCAGCCATCATCGTCGCTCTAATGGAATGATGGCGTTAGCGCTGCAGGCCACTGTCATTTTTGCGTAAATTAATGTTAGTCATGGCATTGATAGCGTATCGCGGCACGGCATCTAGACCAGGAGGTTTGGCGGTCACGGCCAGGACAGACGGGCGAGGACAGGAACTACGACGCAGTGCACGGATATTATGCAACGGACGCTGGCTTCTAAATTTGAAATGTAATGTGCACAAGCGTTCTAACGTGACGGATAAAACTTGAGATATTACAGGAGACGTTGGAGGATTCCAATTATTATTTCATAGCTCATATCATCCAGGCCGCCTCAGGCGAGATGATCGTAAGCAGTGAGGCTCGGTCCAGATGTACTGGTATTAGTTTTAAGCAGTACTAATTCCACTTAGTGATCCTTAAGGCTGGTATTATATTTTACTTGCCTCTACCATAAGGGCTCCTCATAAGGTTCAGTGTCAGCTTCATTCACACGTTCAGCTTTCGTTCGCAGTTCATTTCAGTTTCAGTTTTATTCAGTAATCCCACCTATTTCCGGAGAGTTGGGAGTCCCCAAGGTACGCGGAAGGACAATCACCTTCAGCGTATCCCCCTGAGGGATGATGTCAGAAGAATGAGATTTTCGCCAAGAATTGAATGAAATCTAGGAACCAACGAGAGAATAGCAATTTTAAAATTTGCAACGATAGATCAGTCCAGTAAAACGTTACAAGAGAAGAGTTATAAATTTTGGGAGAAAACCGAAATATTTTGCTGGAAGTTATATAAATCATGGACAAAAGAAACGAGTCAATTTTGGGAAAACAAAATCAAATCAACGAGCACACACAGGTGGGATCGAAATTAGTGATTGAAACAAGCGACAACATATATTCGTGTAGAAATCAAGTTCTACAATTGAAGAAATAAAAGACACGTGAGAACACGAACGAAAAATAAATTAAGCAAATTTCACAAAAAAAGTTAAGGTTTCGTACCGCAGAGAACCAAAAATTTACAGGGCTGTACATAGTGCATTTCTCCACAAAGTAACATTTGAATACACCTTAACTCGGAGTAAAGAACAAAGGATTTTTTTCAAAGTCTTCAGCGGTCCTCCGATAAGAAAAGAACAGAATACGGCAACAGTTAAGACCCAGATGGCACATTCTTGGATGGCTACCAAAGTTCCGTGCCGTCAGCCACCAATCAAGCTCTGACCACCGATTAGACGAGGAATGGGGGGAGGATAGATCAGAGATCAGGTCGTGCACTACCACCTGTGTTCTCCGACCACCATCCACTCTACGTACCTCTGCTAAGGAAAAAAAATGTATTCAGAAATAATACAATCACACTTACAGTCACCGATTTTTATGAACAGTCATCAGAACGCGTGTTTTAACACGAGGAAGCGGACTTTTTACAATACTAAGATCGTTTCGTTTATCAATAGTTTCTCAGCGTTATTGATTTTCAAACAGGAACCTCGAATCTGTAGTTTTAAATGCTAAGGGATTCCCTAACCAGTATTTGCCAAGACCAATTTTGAACGTGTGCACAGTACCGATAGAGATTATATTTCCCGGTAGTCGGTTTCAGATTTTACAAATTTTAACCGAAAAGAAATTCAAGGCCTGGGATGTTCTAAATTATTTTTTACGTTTAGTGCTATTATCTCTGGTGCGAATATTATTGTTTTCGAATAGCCCTTCTCGATTAACTTCGCGAACGCCATTAAGATGTTCGTAGGTCTCGATAAGTTGACCTCGCTATCTTTTTTGTTCAAGCAAGATGAGTTTCAGCCGTTGGAGACGCTGTTCATAGCTGAGGTTCCAGAGATCAAGAATAATTTTTGTGGCTTTATGCTGAATTCGCTCCATTTTATTGCTGGCTCATCGTAGGGCATTAGACCAGAGTTGAACAACATATTCAAGGTGTGGTCGGACCACTGCTTTATAGAGAGGTAGCATTATGTCTTCGGACTGATACTTCAAGTTTCTTAGATGAAACCTCCAGATACTGAACACCAAACGGAATGAAACACACTAAATTTGTTAAAACAAGAGCTTTAATCACAGCTTGTGAGCGTACAAGGGCCACGAAACATTCCAAAAACAACGCACACCCCAAAAACAAGAAGGCCAGAGAGAGCAAACTTGCTTTCGTGATCCCACTAGTCGGCTTGTGAACAATGGTCCCCTCTGTCGACCTCCCCATATTTCTCCCTACGATCACTCAATTTCTCCAGCAAACGCTCTATCTACAACAAATATTTTCAAGGGGAGGATATTCTAGCGCAAACTGTTTTGAGTCGAGAGAGAGCAGTCACTGGATGAATAAAAAAAACTTGCTATCGCTCAATACTGACGAATATCTTCACAAAAAATCAACAGTATATGAAGAGCAAAAACTAAAAAAATAATGCATACAGCTGTAAACGAAATAAAAAATAAGGCGCATAACCATAAATTGGCCACAAAAAAGGTAACCAGAATAAATCGACGGCAAAAACATGCAACTAAAATAAAAAAAATAAGACAACAATATGTTTACAGAAAAAATTAGGCACAACAATAAATTGACAGCAGAAAATAACGCACAACAATAATTTGACAGCAAAAAATAACGTATCCAACAATAAATTAATCGCAAAAAGTAAGGTGCACAAGTGTTTATGAAAACCAAATAAAAAAATGCGCATCTGTAAATGAATGAAAGACAAAAATAAAGTGCAATAAAGAAGGAAAGAGACAACGCTCAGAATTCAACACATTCATATACGTAAAGGAAACTTTTCTGAATAAATTGTTCGGGATTCGGTAGGTGTGAAGGATAAGAAAACGCAGTGATTTGTATTGAAGTCGCACGCTGGCGACCTGAGCCTTTGGCAGGTTTGCCCGGCCCATAAATGGCCTTGGTATCAGCAAAGTGGTCTGTGCCCCGGACGACCGTCTGGTCGGAGATGTTCCCCCGCACGAGCCACGCTGTGACTGCTACCTCAAGGTGGGTAGGCAGTCAGCGCCGTAGTGGGTCCGCTAAGGCTCGAGCAAGCGTCGTCGAGTTGCGACCGCTTGCTGGGTGAGACCCGATAGTGCTGCCAACGCCGTGGTTAGTCCGCTAAGACCGGAGCCAAACTACGGCAGCAGGTCTACCCACTAGGGAACTGAGAGACTTCTCTCTCCGCGTCAGACTGCGACAGTACTCAGTAAGAGTGCTGTTAGAGCCGTACTTAGTCCGTTAAGGCCAGAGCCAAACTGCGACAGCGGTTATATTCTGACGAATAACCTCAGCGACGGAATTCGTCCAAAAGGATGAGATAGGTCAAAGACAAGCGTTTCCTTGCGCTCTTAGAACAACCAGTTATTTGTAACTGAAGCGTCGTGGCTTTTTTAGATTAAAGTCACAAATGCATAAATTTCAAATTAATATACATAAAATTGGTAAATAAGTCCGTACACAACACGCATTACAAATACAAAATTATAACCTCAAACAATGCACTGGAAAGGAAACTAAAACTGAAAATAGTCACGATAACATTGAACCAAATTGATATCAATATCACACGTTTCAGGGGTAACTTGTTTAAAAACACTAACAGCTTAACGCTTGATCTAAAGGAAACTAGACTAAGGAATGCAAGTAGAGATGAATATAAACTTAATTTAGGAGCAAACATCGTTCAAAGATCGAGATCTAAAGCAAATTAGGCCAAGGAATACAAGAAGAGATGAATATATCACTTAGTTTAGGAGTGACCATCTGGCGCGTCTTGACAAGGATATTATCGAATTAATATCAGACAAAAGTGAAATAATGGGTTTAATGTCGAGCAAAAATGAAGTCGCGAAATCGATTGAAAGAAAAGATGTAGTAGACGCTTAAAATTACAAGGAAAAATTTCATGAACATAAGCAGAAGAAAATTTAAAAAGCTACGTCACTTCGAAAACACGAGTTTTTTTCCAAAAGAAGGGTAAACAATTATCTCTAGTAGATTTCCACAAGCAAAAATATCAAAAAATAACTATCGAGCATGAATAAATATACTTCCTTGAGATGGAAGAGCTGCATGTACAATACATCAACCAATCTGCAAACGAAAAGACTCGTCCACTCAGAAAAAGGTCGACTTCGTGCTGTAGTCCAGTAGAAATTTTGTCGCTGTATACTGTGCAGGGCTTCAACTGCGCATACCACATGCACGACTGCCTATAACAGTACTAAAGTACAGAACCAACCTACCCATACGTTTAATTTATTCTTGGGTCACTATGGTCACTACAGCAAAACAAAGGGAACACGCAGCTGCAACGTAACCAGAATTTTGCTCACGCGCGAAGCTCGGCGCCGTTGTAAAGAAAATGAGCACGGTTTAAATTCTGCCCTAACGACATAGAGGGTCACGTAGGACGGTCTAGGGCTGCATGCAGTATCCGCGCTACGGTCGTTACGGCCACAATCAATAAGGCCGAGCTCGGTGTCGGGTTTACGGAGGTTTTTTACGACCGGCCAGCACGGTATACAAAACACTAACACAACCTGACAACAAATTCGTGCGCCATCTCTGGTTTCTTTGATTCAACAAAGCACTGGATTTATGATGCACATTATCTCAGGTGAATGACAACGTCGAATTCTTTGCATGGGACAAAATATTCAGGGCAGATTTACAACATAATTTCAAATTAGAGGAAAACCTGGAATTGCGCTTCATATTTATGTGTGTGGGAGGTTTGGAGAGAAGGGCATTTTTATCCTTCGGAACATGTCATTTAAGGTAGAAGAACAAATAGTGGAAGGACAACAACGCACATGCAAACCTAGAACATGGTGACCAGAAGAAAGGTCTTACTTATAAAATATTGAGGAATCTAAGTTACAAAGCAAAAATTAGCTTCATATCATTTACAACAGTCTTGGTTCCACTGTTATAACATGCATACCTGAAGTACATTACAAAACGTTCGGCCATATTTCATGCCATCTTGACGCAGATCGACTTCCTCTAAGAAGCGCGTCCGACCACGATGAAAAACTCACACTTTCATGAAAGGAATCAAATCACAGCCTTGCGAGAGTTCGAAAGAGTTTCCCTGGCTGACGTCACGCTTCGACGATGGCAACGCAATTTTACCACGTGTTTCTTCGAAATTATAATGGCGTTATTTCGAATGATGAAATGATTAAGCAGTCCGATTAGCACATATCTATATAATATAGTACAGAATTTAGTCTAAAAATTCTTGTGACATTCAGAGTAACTTCGTTCTTGATCACAAACTTTTGAAACATTCGAAACGTCGACCAATTAAAATTAAAACTGTCTTTTGGAAATATTCTTCATCAACTACGACCGTCTTCGAAAAGTCGCGTGGGAAAATTGAAAAAAAAAATGTTACCTGAAATATATCCTTGGTTTTCAATAATTATCAATGCATAAAAGAAAATCTATACAAAACTAAAACTTCGATCAACTTGGAATCTTGCTTGTAACCGTGCACACTCTTCATTAATTAATAACGTAGGGCAGAAATTTCAAACTTATCTCTCAGTAATTAAATGAGGGATTTCTATTGTAACATGGCGGTTCATGGACACTAGAGTGAATAAATTTTTTTGAGCTATGGGTATTAGTGAGAAAACAAAGGAAAGAAAGAAGAATTTTTAAAGGCTCGAACAGGATTTCAAAACTAGTGACCCAACAGGTTATTAGTTGTCTAGTTAACACTTTATAATAAAATGCCAAGCGTGTCCTAAAATAAATAAATTTCTATATCTTTTGAGGGTAATTTCTCGTATGTTATTAAATGGGGATCTCATTAAACACATTAAATTTGTGGAGAATTTTATGCACTTAGTTAAACTATAGCCCAGAGTTGTTTGCTTGGTTAGTTGATTGATCCTTCCGTCCGTCTGTCTTTGTATCACGCTCTTCAGGATTTGGATAGAAGAAAATTTCCAAGGCCGTATTCCTTAACTAATAGCGAGACTGTCAACTACAGCAGTCCGTATCAGCGATAATGAAAATAACATTATTCCACGTCAGAGTTACCGTAAAAAGAACTTTTATTAATTCTAACACGTTTACCCGTTGGGTTTTCAATGCCTTACAATTACTGGTGAGGTGAGGGATGTGAGGAATGTTTGAATTAAACTTCCTTTTCAAAGAGAAGTACTCCCCGGTAACGTGAAATGCCTGCCTGAGCCGAAATTCGAACCCTAATCCTTTCGGCTGCGAGGCCATTACGCTACCAGTACGCCATGGAACCCACTAAATAAGAAGGCATCTTTAAAAGTTACCGTAAATAAAAAGTTAACATCATTTGTCCCGGCACTCTTGGCGGGTCGCACCCACCACTAGTTTTCAAATAAAATGCTTATTACTAGTTTTACCTCAAATTTGATACGTCCTTGAAATTTTTTTCAGAAATTAAATAACTCTACAAAATAATTTTAGTGCTTTCTACACGACCGAAGTTAAAATTTTCATTTTGTACCGAATGTGCCAAAAACAATGAGCTCCTTCTCGATTTACTGTATTTAGTATCATGACTATCATCTTCATATTGAAGCAAATAAAATTCTAAAGCAATAATTATTACACGTAGTATAAAATATGAAAAAGTAATCATGCTGCCGATCGCAGTAAATTAAAAAATGTTCATTGTTCCTGACCCTCCCTCCGAGAATGTATTTCATCATACGAAAAAAAAGCGAGTCTGAATTTCCACTGAAATGAAAGTTAATTTCAGTTTCACACTGAGCGTCGCATCATTACACGACTACCATTTCAACACATTCGCACAGAAGCGAAGGCACTAGCTGGTCTTTTTACATTCCCACTAATGAAATGATGGGGCCCGTTTGGCCCACCAATCCCGGCTTGAGATCAATAGGGGCTATTGGCTGCGGTGGCGCGCCCTGGGAGGACACCGCTACCTGCTCCCAGAACGACGCACCACTCCCTCAAAAAGGATTTGATCGCGTTTCATTAAAAGGGAGTCAACATTCATCACGCCGCAGAATTTCATTCGCTTCAAATAAGCTCAAGTTTGAGTGACTATGTAGTAAGGCATGGAGACTGTCCTGCCGTTGTGTACCGAATTCAATGTGCGTATGGTCACTATTAAAAGTTGAAGTTCAGAATCTTATGAACACATTAACTGTAAACATCTTTAAAAAAGTTCAACGATAAAGAACAAGGCGCTTTTTTACTTTAGTTTAGCCAGAAAGTTTTCTCCTCGACAGACACGATCACAGTTATACCAGCAGGAGAGTTGGAATACGCAAAGAAAACTGGGCAGGCGTGTGAAAAGACGTCCCCCCATGGCAGTGCTTGAACACCAGTGTACACTCGACGAGGGTGAGGGAAGTATCCTCCACACACATATTGAAAATCACTAAAGAAATACGGGTCTTCAGTCTTGCACTATAAACATGCAAATATTTGCAGTCATCGGCAGAGGAGAGGAAGAAAGATGCGTTAGAATGCTGGAGCACCAACAGCTTCAGTGGAACCACAAGGGAACGTTCCTGGGATCCACGAGGTTGATTAAATTGCGAGTTACAGCTGGGGCCGCCGGAAGGTGGCAAAAACACTCCTTCCTTTAACGCTTCAATCTCCGACAAACAATGTCCCAAGCAAAATTCATGGAGAATGGACTTGTTCTCAAACAACCGTCTCACCGGTGCAATAAACTACAACTTTTCAGGCAAACTGCTTCAACGAGAGCTGACAATTTTAGAGCATAAACTAACGTTTCTCTTCCATGAACTTTTGTCAACATTCCTGTTTACGGAAAGAACGATGCCAGATAGAGTTAAAAAAATATGATCTAGAACAGCCAACAAATTTTCCTAGAAAAAGCACAACATCAAGGGACACGCAGACGAGATTTTACGCTGTAATACATATATTTACAAACCACGGAGTCGCTTTCGAATAAAGACCCGAAAGTTTGCAATTGATTGCAGACAGCACCACACGAGCATGAGGCCATTGAGAAGGCCTGGTTGGTAGGTGAAAGAGTGTTGACGAGTTTAACAGAGTAACAGGCACAGATGACCAACACTTTCCAACCCAAGCATCACTGATACAACGTAGTGTACAGCGGCTCGTAGTGATTCACTTATCTGTTGAGGGGCTAAAAATTCAGGGATGAAAAGAAAATTTCTGTACAGGGAGCGAAAGTTTCCTGTGGGAGAGGACTTGGAAACTGTAGTGTTGTATTGCTGTAGCTTTTATGCAGCCTTCATCGCGCACACTGTACATACAGAAGGTATAAACACGTTTCCTGAGATGTGACCAGCCGGTGGGTCATTTGACCCTTAGAGAATCGCATCGCCGCAGGAAACTTGTTCAAACAAAACAAACTAATACAGCAGGATGGAGGAAGACGTGTGTGGAGTAAGAGTATAGCGCTATGGTAAGAAGTACAGCGATAATGAGTACGAATGGGTGTTTTAGTATGAATTACGGAGCCAAATATTCAGAAAGAGAGAGAGTTTGCACAAGCTACAAAACTGCAGGAAACGGAATCACATAAAAATACAATAAATGTTTCGAAGAACTATTCAATCCCCCATATAAGTATGTACATGTTGCCAATATACGCAGTCCAATATGGTCAAAATTTTCCAGCGGGTGAAAAAAAGAGTGAAAAGAATCGCAGTTAGTCATGGAAAATGTACATCAAGAAATCGAGCAGATGACACTAATAGACCGCAGAATACATTGCCCAAGAAGACGACAAATTCCAAAGTACTCATTTCGAAAATCTGAAAATACAGATTTCGACCATGACTCAAATCGAACATGCAACGAGTACGAATGCATCGAGAACTATCAGTCGCGTGTGATGAGGACTGGAACTGGGGAGGCAGGAGCTGTGATGAGGACTGTAACTGGGGAGGCAGCAGCTGTGATGAGGACTGGAACTGGAGAGGCAGCAGCTGTGATGAGGACTGGAACTGGGGAGGCAGGAGCTGTGATGAGGACTGGAACTGGGGAAGCAGCAGCTGTGATGAGGACTGGAACTGGGGAGGCAGCAGCTGTGATGAGGGTCCTGAGTGTCGGAGTGGGAGAGCTGGCGCGAGCGCTGTGCTGATCTCGGCACCATGCCAGGCTCCTCAACACCGGTGTGTGGGGTGCAGCATCAGTTCTCACAGCTGCAAGTGTGGGGTGCAGTAGCAGCTTCTATTGCTGCTACTGTTGTGTGATGTGCTGCTGGTGTTGGTGATGCTGCTAGTGTTGGTGATGCTGCTAGTGTTGG